>OMNM01064433.1:0-16247 GCA_900302745.1 Parablennius parvicornis | reverse complement strand
GTGAATCAGAGTGTTTGATTTTAATGAGAAGTTGATATATAAAACGTCACTAAATGAAGTCATAACTTCACTGGATTTCCTGTGTTACAGAAACTATTTGAATCTATTTAGATGCAGAGAATCTGATACGGTGGCAAGAATTGTGCTTAATATTTCACCCCACAAAAATTTGAATTTTTCTTGTCTTTATCGAACATGTGCCCCATGAGCCCCATTTGGCAGCAATAACTTCAGTGCTTGTGGAGTGTATGATCAGGAGGACGTCAATGCATAATGTCATTTGTCCTGGTAGGAGTCATGTCAAAGGTTTTGAATTAGGTCAGTGGGACTTGGTTATATGTCTTGGACTGTTTCACTCCTTATCCAAGCGGCTTCATCAGGTCGCGTCTCGTCGCGGGAAAAGCATGAACTGACGAGGACTATATACTTCAATGTTGGTTGATGTATTTATTTTAGTATAGGTTCAGAGTTTTCTGCCATATGTAAGGTGTTATCCCCTTCGGAAAAAAAAAAAATCTTACTTTCATCGGCTCATATAATGTTTTTATCATCGTGGAGTGTTGAGTTTATTGTATCATAAGCAGTTTTTTTGTAGTATAAGTAGAATCCTCAGTGATGTCCTGCTGTCTACACCATGCTTCTTCAGTGTTTTGTAAATGTTAGACAACAATGTTAGATAACTGAGATCTCAACCAGTGCCAATGATTTGCTGAATCTTTTGCTGTTCATCTAAAGTGATGCTCTTGACATTCAGATGACTTGGTGCTAACTTGAGTGAGTTGCTACAGTTCGTTTGTTTGGTCTGTCTGTCTGTCTGTCTGTCTGTCTGTCTGTCTGTCTGTCTGTCTGTCTGTGAAACTGACCTACTTTACATAAATTGCATGTTGATATATTCTTATGTTAAAATGTTGCAAAACTAAAATGCTTCAACTGCACCCAAGAATAAAATCAGATTTAAATGATTTCACTGGGTGCCCTCTGAAGGGTTGACTAGTCAGTGCAGGGTTGTGTTTGTTTCAGACAGTAGTGATTCGTCGTTGACAGAATTCATGTGAGATTCATGTTTTGGAAATCTGTCGTTTCAGAAGTGGAGTTGCAATTTTATTTCTTCCAAGTTGTATTTAGCAACTCCAAACGGCTCCATATCTCTGCCCTACTACCTTATGAGTGGATTATTGAGCTTGTGAATTCCCTTGTGATTTGGTTCCTACAGCAGGAGATTCTCCCTCTCATACATGCACAGCTTCAATCGGTCCAGATTGTCACACAAACTGTTATAACGGACTCCCTATCTCTGTAGAGCGGCAGGAGTGTGTGTGAACATGTGTGGGCATGCTGTTGTCTTGTTGTGGTATGAAGGACCTCTCTCTCCACTGGCATATTTTCAATGTCAGAGTTTAAAGCACATTCCAGGACCTGCAAGTGGCTTTTTTCTTCTGCTCTTCCTTGTTAAAAGGAAATTAAAGAGTGTTGACAGAACTCTGGTTTTTACGTCACTGAAGATCTGAAGGATATTGCTGTCGGCGTAGAATGTAACTTAGCAATCCACAATATCCTACTTTATCCTGAATCTCGAATCTCTGTGCCAACTCATGGTCGGTGTTGTCTATAAACATATAAGCTTTTTGTATCATTTTATTTCATTTGGAAGATATTCCAGCTGGAGAGAACAGATGAGCAAAAGATCTGTTGACGCTTTGTAATAATCGCCAGCTTCCCTCTTAGCCAGTGTATTGTGGAACTTTGTAATGTTTCAATGTTTTTTAAGCTTGCTGTGAGCAATTCTCTGTATACGTCCTCTGATGGAGTGTTTTCCTGTGTTGAATAGAGAGGTCTCGGCTCTCCCGCTCTGTTTTGGTACTAATGGACAGAGCATTATGCAGGAGAACACATCCTCCCACCAGCCTCACATTCAGAGCACATCCTGCCACTGAAAAGTTCATTATTGGGGAAAAAAAACCCTGCTCCACATCTCTTCCTCCGCTTATACAAGTGTCACGGCTGCAGAGTCACAAATGCTTACAATGGCGAAGGAGGAAATCACTGTCTTTATGTTTTTTTTGATTACTTTCCATTGTGTGACAAAGCTCAAGTATTCACAGATTTGCAATAATAACTTTTTTAAACTTCACTATTATTGTAAGATGAAGAATACATGAACTAAAAGAGTGGAGGGGTGCTCAGAATGTAAAGAAGAGATGAGTAGAACATTATGAAGGGTCATAAACCACATGGGGTGCTTCCGTATTCGCATCAGGGGCGAGTTGTGGTTTTGGAGGTCTACGAGTAGATTCCTTTCATTTCTTTGTATAATCAGATATTTCTTCACAATGCACTTTCTTACTTTCCTATAACATTCCTACGGGCCGTGGTGGCCTTTTTAATATTTCTAGGCGGCGCTAAAGAGCACATTTGGCACTCTGGGGATTCATTTTTACATTTTCTGAAATTATGCACCTGTCCTGATGAGCGTGGCAAATTTGGTGAGCTTTTGAGCATGTTTAGGGGGTCAAATTTGGGTTTGAGTCCCTGACGCTGGAACACTAATAAACAATGCAAAAACAATAGGGTCCTGGCCCTCCAGGTCAGGCCTCCTGTGGAAGCCTTACCTTACAACCGAAGTCCCTAATTCAAGCTGCAAGCAGCGTTGGTCGGAACCTCAGGCTCTGGCCCGTTGGGGTCGGCCCAATCATTGCTTCTGGCCATAAAATGGCCTCTGGCTCATTTAAATACTAATAAAATATTAAAATATAGATTTTTGACGGTTTTAACAAAAACTTTTCCCAAGTTTTAGTTTGAAAAATGTGGGGGGCTTTTAACTAAGGTAATGTAGCTAATCCCTAACTATCAATTTTCAAGGTTTTTGGTGTAGTTTTGAAGAAACTGACTTTTATTGTAAAAAAAAAAATAATTGGGGGCTTTTATTTTGAAAGCCAGCTCACCCCGACCATAGCTAAACACTTCATATCCATTTTGAGATCAGTATTGTAATTTAAAAAAAAACGGACCCTCATTTTGAAGGAGTTTGGGGCTTTTATTTTAATAAGTCGGGACATGCAGCTTAGGTGGTGACAGTTACCTTGACATGGTGTTGCGTAATACTTGGTGACAGTGATGCAATAGTAGTTGATACAGGTGCAGCAGTGCTTTGAGCAACGTGAGGGACAGAGTGATTGTATCTCAGATTTTGGGAAGGAACTCGGCAGAATCC
Organism: Parablennius parvicornis; assembly: GCA_900302745.1. NCBI lineage: Eukaryota > Metazoa > Chordata > Actinopteri > Blenniiformes > Blenniidae > Parablennius > Parablennius parvicornis. The sequence goes on along the minus strand of OMNM01064433.1, from coordinate 13,036 downwards.
ACAGTTTTCAGGTAAAGTGTTTCATGAAAATAACATATTTTGACAGGACAATTTGTTGTCTTTCAGTCTGTGTGGGTTTCGAAGCCGTCAGACATAAACTTAAATCATCAGGAGGCTCAGTTCAGTTTGTTTGAAGGTCTTTTTGGGCAAAAACTGATTTTGAAAGGCCAATTGTGGACTTCCTGTTGGATTTAAGTCAGGGGTATCGGTGCATGATTTGTAGGTCTTGATAAGACGAACAAATGAGTTTTGGTTTGATCTCCCTGCGACATTCTTACGGGCCGTGGTGGACGTTTTAGCGTTTCTAGGTGGACGCTAGAGAGCACATTTGGCACTGTGGGAGTGAATTTTTTTCATTTTCTGTATTAACATATCCTGATGAATGTGGCAAATTTTGTGAGTTTTGTAACCTTGCAATTACAGTAGGGTCCTGGCCCTCCAGGTCAGATTATGCCTTATGGCCAAGGTCCCCAATATATTCTTAATCTAATTCATTAATTAATAAACATCTAACATAAGTCTGGGTTCTGTGAGAGTGCAGAGCCATCACTTTGAGAATTTGAATATATCTGTGGTCGTTAAATTCGACTTTACATAGTGTGCTAATGACTTTCACTTCCTCAATCAGCCGTAACTTTTTAAAGTGAAACTTTCTGCCTTAATATTATTTCACTCGGTATTGTGCTGCTCTGTGTGCCCATAGACGCTGCACATGCGGCTGCTCCGGTGAGGAAGTAAAAAAAAAAAAGAAAGAATAAAACCTGAATTAAACAACACTGCATTGATTACGTTAAATTTTTTTAATGAGTTTAGTGTTTCAAATCAATTGATTGAATTAACCTGTTATTTTTGACAGCACTAGTTGACATGCATCCCCCCCATACAAGCCATTTAAAGTTAATAATAATAAAGTGCACAAGGAGAACAAGCAAAAAGCCAAGAATCAAGCAATGTCGCTGTGAGGCCACAGAGCTGATTGATACTCACAACTATATTGCCATCTGTTGTCTTAGTAGCCTCAATACTGATGATATGCAAGTTTAATCTGTTTGTTTTTTAACAGCAACATTTTTAATTTTCCTGTCTTGACTGTTTCCCGTCCTTTTCTTTCAGTGTTGTGACCATTTCTTGCCAAACTACTATAATCTCTGGGACGAGGTGTTAAACCAGCCAGAACCAGACGTCCCCGTCACAGTGTCACGCACAGCTTTCAGAGAGCTGCCTGTTTCTTCCTCTGAACAAAGTGAAAGCACACACTCAGATAAAATAGCAGCACAGAATGTCCTTCTCACCTGCTCACGCTTTTCATTATTTCTAAAGTGAGAGACACTCGAGCTGGCAGAGAAATCCGAAGGAAGGCGAGGATGGAAGTGTGAGCCGAGCTCCAAACTTTCATCTGCAGTTTGACTGTTTTCTCATGCACAAGAACAATAAAATAGAAGAAAATAACTACCATTCTTTATAATGACCCAATGGGCATGAAGTATAAATTGAAATTACAGAATGGATTGTATGTTTTTCAATGTACAAATTAGGGAGACGAACAAGAGTGATGTATTTAACACTTGGGGGTCAGGGGTCAATTTTGGCGTCTTTAACTGAAGGCCTGCACACACTACAGGAGAATCGGGCCGAATTCAGTCCCAATCTCCTCCCGAGCATCGGAAGCACAGGCCAGATTATCGGATGCCAGCAAAAAGAATCGTCCCTGATTTTCCTGTGGTGTGGGGTGTGTTCAGACTGATTATGTTGCCCGATCCGCACTCAAGGTCTCGGAAGAAGCTATCGGGGATGATGAGCATGTTCAATATTTGTGAGGAGAAATCCTGTTGTGTATGTTCTGCCCCGAGCGGAGCCGAGTGGCACAGTGTGTGACGTCATGTGAAGCGGTGTGAAAGAAAACCAGACTGAAAACAACACTGCTGCTGCAGCCAAAATCAGAAAGTTCACAACTTGTTAATGAGTGACTTCAAGAGACTATACAATATTAATTCATTGATGATAAAAAATATAAGCAGACATGCACGGCACTGTGAGTACTCAGTTTCACTTTATTATTTCCCACTGCTCTTATTTAACGTTATATTTTCCATCAATTTCTTTTGAGGCTATTTCCCCGGTGTGAATGTATTTTGTATTGGAATATTAATTCATCACAGTGACGGCAGAGTAGATATGCGCTCCATAAATATCAGACGTGACCATTCTTACTCACCTCGTTATTTCAGATAAACCCTCATGGAGGTAAACACTCATGAAACAAGTCAAGAACAAAAACATCCTTCAAAGCCTAAGTGACCAGGATTTGTTTGATTGTGTTGAAAATATCGCTCTGAACACTCCGTCTCCGCTGCGCTGAGTTCTCCAAGTGGCAGAACAATCCACGCACCAATCAGGAGATTGTAGAAATAGGCAGGTCATTTTCCAAGAGATGTGATTGATAAGGAGACGGTGCTGTCATTCTCTGCTCCGGAGTTAAACATCACAGTATCGGGATATTTTATCCCGGTAAGAAGTGAGTCTGCTTTGCAGTACAGAAATCTCAGAGTTAATCCTGAGGTTACCTTGATAAAAGACAATCCTGAGTCTTACCATAGGCCCATGGTTTATTTATGGTAACGTGTTTGTTTACATCTACATGCTGTGTTTTACATTTAAGTCACGTTTGACTACATGCGATTTGGAATCTTGAACGTGACGAGCATAGACCTATATATATAGTTTTATAGAAGAATATGGTGTCTGGAGGATCGGTTAGTGTGTGGTGAGCTCCGGAGTTCACACCACACACTAAAAGATCGGAGGAGGATGATCTTGTGCGATCTGTCTTTTGTGATCCTCAAGTGTGTGGTCTCTTGATCTGTGACGATCTGAAAAATCCTCTTGTGTGTGGAGGCCTTCATTTTGCTTTTATCTCTGAATTTCAACATTAGTGACTATATAACTCTAATGCTTGGTGTCTTTTTTTCAAGCACAACCTCACCTATGTGAGTCTACAATGATTTACTCATTTTGAAATATTGGCTGAACACACTGGACCTAAAAATACAAAATTTGACTGAGAAAAAGTGAAAAATGTTTATATTGAGAGCCACAAATGTGTAATGAAAACTTTTCACAACTTAGAATGCATATCCAATTAGTGTATGTACTAAACAATGCACAAATATATCCAAAAAACACATTTGTATGCCACTGTTTACATAAAAATACAAGAAATTCAGACATTTTTTTACTAAATCAAGCTGGCACAATCATAACTAACAATTTGCATTGTTACAACAGCCAATGCAACAAATATCTATCTATCTATATATATTCACATATATATTGATTATTTGTGTGTTCATCATTATTCTTATCATAGTTGATTAGGTGTGGAACAGGTATCAAGCACATTTCACTGCAGGGGGGCGGGGTCACAATAGGAGACATGGACGATCAGTCTAGCCGTTGTAGTCTGCCCATTCCCTCATATCAACAGCAATGCGGTTTCCTGATTGGCTGGTTGGGGTAGACTTTCGACCAATAGGAAAGGAGTGTCAGATTTTTCTTTCTTTTCTCTGCCACACAGACTCAAATGGCACAGAATCAGCTGTTTTACCTCAATTTGTACACAGATCACGCACAAAACACGCACCAATGCATCAAGTTTTTATTATTACAATAACTCTGGTTTTATTTGGCCTATCAACAACATTTAAAAACTGGTTCCGTACTTTGCAGCCAAGTTGAAACGGAGTCTGAGTGTGGCTTCTGCTTCCTGCTACGTCCTTCAAATTAGCCATGTGTCATTTGACAATTGACTTCACAGAGTTAAAGGAATCTCCATTTAATGTTACTCATGGAAAATGAATTGTACAGATCCTCATAAGGATCAGGTGGTACTAGGCTTAGGCAGTATCCAAATTTTGATACCGTGGAACCTTCTCCCTATTTCATCGCGGTATACAGTATTACCGTGACTAATTAAAAATGATGATGTAAGGCTCAGACAGTGTCACCAAACTGTTGACTTGTGCCTTCAGCGTTCAGTAACTGAATACTAAACACTAAAACTGAAAAGATAACATAAGGTGGAAGGTGGAAGTGCTGTATATTGTGTTTTTAGACATGATTTTAGTATTAGCTGGGAGCACAGACACGAGAGCGACGGAGAGCTGGGAGAGCAGCGACGATGACAGTGTGTGAGGAGTGTCACAACGCGACACAATCCCAGCTGCAGCGTGGGAAACTCTACCTGCGGTGTGAGCAACCGACAGAAATTTTGTGACACCGCAACGGGAGCGTCAAGCATCATACCTTCTGTAACGAGGTGCTCCCACAGCTTGTCATCTGTTGGCACTTGGCACTTGTGTGGCTACAAGGAATGAACCTACTGTACTGGAAAGTTGGGGGATTGACAAAATGAGGCAAAGGATTCCGGATCACACAATCGTGTTTTTTAATCAATTAAATTTTTTTTAAACTGACTGTATTGAAACTGATACCGCTGGTATTTTCGTGACACCGCGGTATTACCGCCCAAGCCTACGTGCTACAATTTATGTTGGGCAGTTTGGCTATTGAAAATTATTAATAATTATCAAAGATCATTATTAATTATATTATTGAAAATTTAATCTGATCTGTATCAGATACCTCTCAGCACCACCTGTTTAACAAAAAATGATAGCCAATTCAATTATATCAGTCTCATAAGATATACTAAACAATTAATTTGGAATTTGAATTAATAATGAAATTAATTATATGTGATTAATTTCATTAATTTTCATATATAATTATATGGAGTTCTTGACACAGAAGAGGTCGACATTTCATTCACCTTTGTGTGTGATGTGGGATGGAACTACAAAACAAAATGGCGGGTCATAATAGCCACCATTCAGAATGGTGGCTATCAGAGAGACAGGAAGGCCGTCCTCAGTCTCCATGTGTTAGAGAACAATAGAACATGAAGCTAGTCTTTAGCATCTACTTCCTGTGTGTCTCTGGTACAGGCCCATTACTAAAATGAGTTTATGTGACTTTGATTTCCTTTGTAAAACGTCTGGAGTCGTCAGATGGTGTTCAGTTATATGTGTGATGTTGTCTTTGATGTGATATGTGTCGGGTTGTGAGTTAACAAGTTAGTAAAGCAAAGATTAGCATGCAGACCCTGTGTCTGTGTAGCAGAGCTAATGTTGATTTACAGCTTGTTGACTTCTCCTAATATCATGATCAATAGAACTCAATCACAGGTTGAATGAACACATCTTCATAGCATCAGGTTTAACTAATCATCTCAGGTGCACAGTTGGTAGTTACCACGTCCTTAATGCCTTTGAAGAAGGAGGCTGGTTGTTGTCCAGGTCTGAAAGCTGGTGGCTTCTGTGGGAGTTAGCACCTCCGTGCTAACTCTGGCCAGCTGAGTTGAGCAGGAGGGGAAAGAGAAGCTGAAGCTGGTGATTCAGGAGAGTCTTTGCAGAGCCCTGGTTGTTCTCTTTCACACCTGAGGAGCTGGTCGCTTGGTCTGTGGTGGCTTTTCCTGCTGGTTGAAGGAAAAGCACAAAGCGGTTCTGTGAGCTGTCGTTTCCCAGATCTTGTCCTGGGAAACTGGTTCTCTTTGGAATGATGAGAGATCTGACGCTGGGTGCTGGTCTCTGGTCCCGGGGAAAGCTCGGACCCTTGTCGTCGGGTCAAAAGAGGAGTGGAGGAGTCAAGGCCCTTGTTAACAGGCCTCTGGTGTTAGCAGGATGTTAACGCTGGATGAGCAGCAGTGAGCAGCTCTTAACCTCCTCCGAGCAGGAGCAAGAAGCAGCTCTGACTGAAGAGAGAAGCTTTGATGAGGTGGGGGGATTCGAAGGTGTCAAATCCCAAGGGCCTCAACCAATTGGTGACTGGCTGAGTGCATGGGGGGCAGTGTGTCCTATGAACAGGAGTGCAAGAGGTCTCCAGTGTCCACAGGACCCCCTGCAGTGAGATGCTCAGGCACCTTCCGGAGAGTCAGACTTCACGTCGTGACCCCATATCATGACACATGATCGTTTTTCATCAGAAACGAGACCGACTTTCTATCTTCTTGTGAGATACAGCCAAGAGTAACACCGTTTTCACTGCTGTCATGAATGGATGTTGAATTGTTTATCTGTACAGTTCACCATAAATATTTTTGCCGCATCTCTGAACTGTTAAACCATTAAGCCAAGATCAGCTATAATTATGCAATATGTTGTTTTGCCCTCTCCTCCCCCTTTAGCTTTCTAAGTAATAAGTCCCAATGCAGAGGTATGGTGAAGACATTCAGAGGTGTTCAGGTGAACAAAGACTATTAAAAGATGTCAAGAGGCTAATTTGTGCCATGTTGATAATTGATCCCTCATGTATTTCATCTTTGGCTTTCATGGTTCTTTTTGTATTACACTAGGGAAATAACTTCAATCTCAATGTTGTTTATTCAATGTTAAAACAAGACTTTCACAGTTAATAATTCACATTCTTTTTTGGCTCTTTTGAGAGTTGCATATAACACTAACATGTCTGTAGCTTTAGGTAAAAAGTACTTCCACTGTATGTGCTATTTTTACCAGCGTCTTTTACTGTTTAGTGGTCAGAGGCTCCAACTTAATGCATTTCTCCTTCCCCAGACTGCAGTCAACTGGCTATTATGAACACAATCTTAATGCAATTGTCAAACAGTGAAAAAAGTCAGAAATACAGTAATATTCCTTCTAACCATACTCGGAGAGAGAGAATATTATTCTGTTGAACTTTCCCACATGCATTTATCTGCACCCAGAGAGCAAAGGTCAAGAGCACCGCTGTAATTTTGAACAAATCTAAGTACTTGGCGGAAGCTCTTCTGTCTGTTTAAACATATTTCTTCATCAATATTTAATCACAAGTACTTTTTTCCTTGCTTTAACCAGTGCTAACAATAATTCAAGTTGTGGGCTGAGCTGTGAATGTGCACGTGTACACAAGCATGCAAGTGTACATTCCTGCTCATGCTCGTGTCTGGAAACAATAAAACTGTTTCGCAGCAGCTGTCGGTGTATGGAAAAGAGCATTTTGTACTTAAAGAGAACAGCCTCCATCTCCACAGAAAGCAAAAATAGTGCAAGTACAGCAGTGGAAAAAAATGTCTGTATAGATTTGGTAAGAAAATAAACACTGAACAAAAAATACAAGTTGTAGATGTGACACTGTGTTATTTCCATTTTTAGGTCAGATAGTAAACGAGTGCGAGAAAAACCTAATTTACTGTCTGCAGCAGGATTGCACCAACTTCATTCACCAACCCTGGTCTCACTATAATGAACTTTTAATGTGAAAGGTCCCTCCTCTTTTCATTTTTGTTGTTGTCCTATAGTTTACCATTGTAAATAGTAACTATGTTTACCTATTTTAGGTTAGGTGGAAGGAGATGTTACAAGGTCATAATTACCTCTGCCAAGGAGGTTATGTTTTTGCCAGGGTTTGTTTGTTTGTTTGTTTGTTTGTCTGTTCGTTAGCAGGATTACGCAAAAGCTCCTGACGGGATCGTCCTAAAATAAATCCAGAAGATGTGTCTTGACTTGACCCAACTTAAATTCCATTAAATGTTGAGAGTGATCCAGAAAACCATCTGGATACAAACAAATATCAAAGATCCTGTTTTTCCCCTTTACTTATCATTGAGCCGTTTTCAAAAAATCACATCTCTTGGAGATCATATCTGATTGACTTGTAAACATTCCGTGATGTGTAGGATGGTCATATCTAGTAGGGTGCAACATTTCATCTGGATCAGATCCAGAATAAGGTCAGGAAACATTCTGGAAGTTAACATTGGAAAACCCCATTTACCACTTTCAAAAATCATAACTCAGAGAATTTTTTTCGATTCTCTTGAAATTTAACTTTTATATTTGGAGGCTCATTGTCCTGAATTGTGCCACATTTTGTCTGGATCCGATCCAGATTAACGATATGGCGGAACTTTGAAGTTGGGAAACGCCATTCGTGCTCTCTGAGTCCTTTTCTTTCTTGTTGAGGTTGTGTTTTATTTTTAAGGCAGAACTGTGGCACAGCAGCTCCAGGAAACAAATTGGTCTGAGATGATAAATCTCATTGTTGGCTGCAGCCACTGCCATCCTTTTAGTACAAAAGTGCCACCAAACAATGCTAGTTTTGTAAGAGAAAATCTGACATATGCATAAATCCAAACATATTTACTGTATTGTTACACATAATGTGAAATGAAAACTCTCCGTGTTTCCTCAAAGACAACTCGTATAGATTAAATAAGGAAAAAGTAGCTAAATAACTGCAGGATAAAGACAGTAATTGATGTCTGGTGAATACCATATTTTCTGAACTATAGAGCGCACCTGAATAGCGCACCGCACGTAAAAATTAAAAAGAAAAAATAAAGTACATATATAAGCTGCACTGGACTATTGTGTGTGTGCGTGTGTTTTAAATCTATCCCTTTACTTATAATATTAATTAGTTTTAAATAATCTCGAGTGTAGGGTTTTGTTTGTGAGACATTAATGTCAATAAACAACCAAATATTCTAAAGTAATTTAAACACTTGATATTGGTTGTAGCAAAGCCATTGGGATATTTATTTATTGTTTTGTATGTTCATGTATTTTTCTATTTTTTTCTCTTGTATGTTTGAAGTGAAATTCACAAAATACATTCAGACTTACTGAAGGTTGATTTTTCTGTTTAAACTGTGCGTCAAAAGAGAGAAGAAGTTTGACCTCGAATAAGATATTTTGCTTGCAGGATCGAGCATAATTGAAAAGATTAATGGACTCAAGTGTTACTAGAACCGGACAGAGAGCCGATTACCAGAACTAACCACCCATGACAGGATTCTGTCAAAGACTCATGTTTTCTGCTATTAAAACCAGAACTGCACCAGAGCTTTGGCAGTAGAAGAGCATTTCAGGCTGTTAATGTGCTGTGGAGTTCAGCTTCATGCTTTTCTGTTAGTCTTTTACATGTTGGGTGTACTATATAGAAAATGTGACGGTTCATGGAATCTCATCACCTCGTAATGATTTGAACACAGCAGTCAACAGAACAAAAATCACCCATGATAATGTGTCTGGTGCTTTTTCCATGATAATTATTGGCCAATAGAGTAAACACAAATGTGTGATTTTGAGTGCAACAAAAAGTGTTTGTCATTTGTGTGTGAGCTCACTGTGAATCTTTTAGCCTCCAGAGGTTTGTTGAGCGGCGCTGTATGAACCCTTTTAGCCACTTATTTAGGTCTGTTGGCAGGACAAGATGCTGCTTTGGCACAAAGCTCTGGCACTGCAACATGTCCTGCCACCCGGAGACCAGCTCTTCTCCCATGTCTGTACTCATCCAACAGCACTGTTTATTCACCAAATGTTCACTGAAAATGCCCCATTTTTATCTATTTATTTTTTAATGTACTGCAGCACAAACATGGATTCTTAGTTGATTCTTATTCAAGTTCTCAACTGTTCAAAGGAAATATTGTCTTTGGAAGAGATTGCTGAAAATCTCTGATATAATGTTTTGTGTTTTTAAAGCCACTTGAAGTACTTCATCACCTTCCTGGGCATTTTGTGGCCTCAGATTAAACAATACTTGCATGATTTGATAAGTTTCTGACTTTGTCTGTGTAGCCTGTGTTGGTTAGGTGCTGCTCTCATCATCTGATCTCCTGATTAGACATAATCTTTGAATGTTTTGATGTTTATTAATTTGTATCTTAAAAGAAAACAGTTAAACTAGGGCCAGACAAAAAACAAAATCGAATTTTTTTTTTTTTTAAAGAAAAATTAGAGTTTTGATTCAATTATCGATTTTTTTTCTCAATGCACTTAAAAATGACTGCATATTGTCAAAAGTGCAACTTTATTGCTGTGATTGTCCTCAGAGCGAAAATGTACATAAACAATCCCAAAATAAAAAGTAAAAGGCTCCGTCATTCAATAAATTCAAGCTTTAACCAGGTTTAAGCAAAAGTGCAACAGCAACTATGGAAACCCACAAAGAATGGTGCAATGAAATGCAAAAAATACCGGAATAATGTGTGTGTGTGGTGGGGGGGACTTGAATTTGCAAAATAAAAATTGTTTTTAGCTAGAAATTCGATAAATGGATCAAATCGATTTTTTCTGCCCAGCCCTATGTTAACTTCTGCAATTGTTTGCTGCATCACCAAGCCTGAATCATATGAAGCTGCAGCAGCTGGTATATTTACCATCAACATGGAAATTATTGGTTTATTCATCATCCTACTAGCACCTATTGCGCAGTACACTGAGCTTTGACCTTAAGACCATCAACTTCTAAGGGTGCTTTTGTGCCACGACTTTTCCTAAATGTTTGGTGTTATTAGGATCAGTGGTACAGCAGGAGATTGGGGGGCTTGGTTTTGTCCACCTCTGTTATTTCTCTCTGGCGGCACTCGTAAGTCTCACAAATCTGCAGCAGCATCTGTAATACACAAGACTGACTGTCTTAATGTCCTCAGTTCTCTTTTCTTCAATCCTCAGACACACGTTCTGGCAGTATCGTAAGGAGAACCCAAAGACCCGAGTTGGAGAACCTGCCCCTGAGGGTCTCCCAGGATTCAACAGTGGTGTGATGTTATTGGACCTGGGTGCGATGAGGGCTTCGGCTCTCTACAACCAGCTTCTGGAACCCAGCAACGTGGCCAAACTGGCTGACCAGTATCGCTTCAGAGGCCACCTGGGCGACCAGGACTTCTTCACCATGATCGGCATGGAGCATCCAGAGCTGTTTTACTCTCTGGCCTGTGGCTGGAACCGGCAACTGTGCACCTGGTGGAGAGACCATGGATACGGAGACGTGTTTCAGTTGTATTATCGTTGTGAAGGACCCATTTATATCTACCACGGGAACTGTAACTCCCCGATACCAGATGACTGAGTTAAGACTCGGAACTGAAAAGGAGGCTGTGACATCCGCAATGTCGTGAAAGGAAACTGTTTGCCACCACATTGAGCATTGTGTTTTTATGGCAGTTGATTGTATTTTAGTCATAAACCCTGCCCCCTGCTGGTCGAGGGGCCATCTCATGCAATACATGTTGTATTAGTTAAAGGTGTGTCATGTCTGTAACATGGAACGGACTCTGTAGGGTCATATCCTCAGGTACCAAGAAAATGAGATTATATGTGATATATGTTGCTGGAATAACGGATTTAATAATTTTAATGCTTACCACAGGTCAAAACATTACAAAAAACTCACAAACTGCTTTTTTTTGGCGAGCATTGTGCTACACAAAAAAGATCGTTTCCATGCTGATGCATGGATTTGGTTGGCCAGGGTGAACCGAGATGCATGTAGCTACAGTACAAGTTGAAACTTTGGTCAATGATTGTCTGTCGTTGCCACAGTGTCACTATTGTCCTTACTGAAGTAAATGAAGGAGATAATGTTGGGAAAATGCAGCGGGATGCATCTTAAATTGTCAATATCGCTGTGGAAAAGGTTTTTACTGTGGTAATGTATAGATCATTTTCAATAAAGTTGGTGTTTGATGAGATTGAAAAAAAGTGCACTACTTATAACAAGGAATTTAACGTTAGTTTAAATCATCAATTCAGAAATAATTGAAAACACTGTTTGAATTTAATCTATTATGTGTTTGACAAATAAATGAACTCACAACAAGAGATTTTAAAACCCCATTTGTCTCCTTGGTTTCTCTTCCAGCACCTCAAATTTTCTACCCCAGGATTACCCTGCAGCTCCTTACCTACCCGCAGCACCAGACCACGTGGGGGCAAATCTGGTGTCATTAACGTCCTGGTTGAGTGTTTAAAAAAAAACAACAAAAAAAACTAGAGGGGTTTATGTACCAAGAGGAACTCTTGTCACGAGCCACGTGGGCGTACAGCACAATGCACTTTCACAGTTTCTTTCAGGCTCACAGGTAGGAGGTCAAGGGAGAAAAAAAAATCAATCACATTCAGAATGTGAAGGGGTTTGGGGGGGGTTGCTGGAGAAATAACAGTCAATCAAGACTGATAGCTGCTGTCGGCGGCCTGCATTTGCAGTTCAGCTGAGGTCAAACACGTTTGAGAGGCGGTGATGTGGTCAAAAGCGTGACTGCAGATGCCGACCTACTTTTGAGTTTTCCTGCTGCGCTCACTGAACTGAAACTCGAATTTAAAGAAATGTTAACACTCAATATTCATCGGTCAGAAAATGTTCTGAAGTGATGCACACGCACACCTAATCGCACTAGAGAGCAAGACAATTGAGCAAGACAATTGAGAGCCTGGCGCCACAGTGCACTCAATGGCACAAAGACTGCACTCGACATTATTCCAAATCAATAAGCTTCCCTTGAAGTCACCTTGAAGCAAGTCGATGCTTTTTCTGCTTCTTTCAGAAAATAAGCACGCCGGTGTCTGATGCTACACGTCAAACTGGTGAACAGAGGAGGGGCTGTTGATGAAAAACTAAAGAATAACTAATACTTCTTGTACCAAATGTTAATGAGATACGGGTTCACATTTACTTTTATTGTCTACGGTATTTCCACCTTAGCAAATGCACAACAATGCAATCCACATTTCACATTTTTTTCTCACCTTAATGTTAAATTCTGTATTTCTTTATGTGAAAAGTGTAAGTGAATAATAGAAAACCGTCTATTCTCTACTGAGTGTTTAGTAAATGTGGGTAGCAAGCTGCCTGTCAGCCTGTCCTCAGTTCACTGAGATTATTGCCACTATTGTATATGGTTGGAAGATTGAATAATAAACACTGATGAGGCTTGAAAAATCTGACACAAGCATAGACGAGTATGACTGAAGATAAACTGGGTGTTATCCACACAGACCGGAATCGAACTTCCTGCTGTCAGTTTGTCCGAAATCAGACTTGCAGCCACGCTCGCTGCCACGCATGCACAAATGGATAGTTGATCTGGTACTGGTAGTGACGGAACCGAACCATTTTGTTATAGAAGACGCTTAACAAGCACGTTGGCCTTCTTGATGCCGAATTTTAGGACAAAAGATTCCGCCCCTACCTGCTC
>OMNM01064431.1:1963-14775 GCA_900302745.1 Parablennius parvicornis | reverse complement strand
ATGCTTATAGAATAACTTTTTTTAAAATGTTGGTGACTGTGTCCTGAATGTTTCCCACCGTTTTTCTGAATATGAGAAGTAATCTATTCCTCTGAAACAGTCATGTACAGCTGTTGGTATGATTATGCGATTGTGTGTGTGAGTGTGTGTGTGTGTGTGTGTGTGTGTGTGTGTGTGTGTGTGTGTGTGTGTGTGTGTTAAATCAAAAGAACATATTTATGAACAAATAGTAACATTTTGAATATAGAAGAACCAGGATTAGAATTTCTCCTGATAAGCTGTCGGGCTGTAATGTCCTTTTTATCCTCCTATAGTGAATCATTTCACTATGGGATTACTGAGTTTTTTGTCCTTTCACAAAGCATCTTAATGGCTTGTAGGTGTGATGGTGTGTGTCTCTCTGTGTGAGCCATGTGGTTGTCAACCTATCCAGGTGTACCCTGCCCTTTACCAAATGGTTCACCAAAAGAGTCTGCAAGTTCAAAACATAAATTACATCCAATATTGAGATTGAAGGTGTTTACCTGCAGACCTTCAGAGCTCTGGAACAACAGAGTGATGCTGCCATAGTCCGAATGCTCTCCGCACCGCAGCTGATCCTCCTTTACTGCGTCAGGGTTCACAGGAGGATAGAAGAGGGCGCGCAGCGTGGTGCCATTCTCATTAGCTACAGGAGACACGACACCATAAATTAATGATCATGCTCTGATCTGCATTTTTGAAGCCAAAACGTTTTGGTTTTTAGCAGAGAAAATCCCTGCTTTGAAACTACGTCGGTCACAATGCCAATATGCACCATATAATTTGTCCATATTATTGTTTGCTAAATATTGGAATAAAGTTATTTCATACAAGTAAAGTAAATCATATCTCTACTTTTGACAAAGCATTAAATTAGAGTTATAAAATAATACTTTGAGTATTTTAATGACAATATTAATTTGTAATTGTCCTTGAAATGTGACAGTAAATGTGCTTGAGTGAAAGTTTTCAGCACTCCTTCCACCTCTGTTTGGAAGTCATCATACTTCCTATCAGACGGTGTGTGCTCAGGAACACGTCTGGGTCCAAATCCAACGCGTTGGCTATCACTCTCAGGACCCGCAGACTCAGCTCTTTACAGCGCAGAAAGAACGACGACTGGATCTCCTGGAAATCCTGTAACAAGCCTGATGACGGCCATTTCTGCAAAAGAAGCAATTAGCATTCTGACCTGACAAATGTGACACTTGTATTTTTCACCAATATGTAATAAACCTTGGCTCAGATTATTACACAATATTTTACAACCCCCTGACAGAAAGCAGTAAAACTAAATTTTCTCTGGAAATAGTATTGAATGACTGAAACTTTAAACCCCCCACTCCGCTGGTTTACTGATGGATGTGGGAACAATGTGGACTTTGTTTAGGAACTTATCTAAAGATCATTTGTTTGTGTGTGTGAGATCAAAGGCATGAGTTCAAACTTCGGCCCCGAGATCATTACTATGTCAGGATGAAGTGAGGATACATTGAACGCCTCCTTGAGATCACCGGGTCGATGTGGATTCAACCTGAAAAACCAGGTGTAAGAAGTCAGATCTTCACTTTTTTTTGAGGACTATATACAGTATGAATGAGAAAATGAGAATGCTTCTTAGGTAGATCAGCAGACAATGACGTCCAACTTAATTATAAGTGTGGTAGGAATACTGCAGGGCACATAAAGTACCACTTGCATTCACAAAGGCTTTGGACTCTGAGGAGAGAAAAAAACTCTCCAGTATTACCCTCTGTGATTTAACAGTATGGAAAATACTGCAGAATGGCAATAAGGTAAAGATACTTAGTTACTTTGCACATTGCCCACCTCTCAGTCTGCAGCGACACCCAGCCATGGTTAGGACACAGGGAGAAGGTCTCCCTGCAGAAAGGTTGCTTCAGTTCATCTGGCTGCAGAAAAAACGTCTCGCTTGTCTCCATGACAAGCTGCACCTGTGGACACATGAGAAACATTTCTCTTACAGCAAGTTAAAATCAACATAATGATTTCCCTCTGCTCTGTGTGCATGTCTCCTCACCTCCTCCTCGGTGATCCCGAAGTTCTTCAGGAAAACAAAGCCAATGTTTGAAAAGGCCGTCTTCAATTCCTTCCCCAATTTTTGCAGCTGATCGTCAGTCACGTGTTTCTCACTCAGGCTGGCAGCACTGAAATCCACCACCGGGATGTCCATTGGAACTGTACAAGGCAACTGTTTGCACTGGAAATATAGAAGTAAGGTTGATTCTGTGGACTTTTCGCTGGCTGACTGTCTGACTGGGGTGGACTTTCGACCAATAAGAAAAGAGTGTCAGGTTTCTCTTTTTTTTTTCTCACATGTTACAGAATCAGCTGTTCTACTTCAATTCCTCCACAGATCGAGCACCAGACGTGCACAAAACAAGCACCTACACATTGGGTCTTTATTATTATCATTACTTTGGTTTAATTTGGCCGATGAACAACATTTAAAAAATGGTTTAAAGCTTAAAATCTGAACTTTGCAGCCAAGTTGAAAAGAAGTGTGATTGTGGCTGCAGCTTCTTACTACGTCATGCAAAATTTTCCATGTGTCATTTTACACAAATTTTCATCAATTGACCCAAAAGGGTATGAGCATACCTAAACATTTATAAATGTTAACAAACCTGGACTGCTCCTTACCAGGAATGTCCACCCTGGAGGAGGCCCCGAGGTCGACCCAGGACTCGCTGGAGAGATTATATCTCTGGTGTGTGAGTATGCATTAAAATTACATATCTATTATTATTATGATTCATGTGTTGTCATATTTATTGTATTTATTCCATTATGTGTAGAACTTAAATGTTTGAACAATTCAAAAACTGGTGTTGCGTAGTGTGGTGTGGACAGTAGAGCTTCATAGAATCATGGCTGTTACAGCTGCTGCTGTTTGGTCCAACCTCTCTACATCTTTGACTTTTGTCTTTTCTCCCTCATGTGTTCATACATGGTTGAAAGTGTTTATTGACCCTATTGTAACTGGAAAGTTTCTTTTAAAAATAGCAGTGATGGAACACCAACTCCCAACCAACGCTGCTCGTATTTTATTAGTATTTCAATGGGCCAGATACCAGGATATGGGCAGATGCAATGATTGCGCCTACCCCGACGGATCGGCCCGATTCTCCTGTATTGTGTGTAGAGATTCCCAACTCTGAACTCGATTGTCCTATATAGTCTAAACATTCATAAAAGTGAAGTTTCAGATTTGTTAAACTTTAACTGCATTGGTGAACAAGAAAAAAGGCACGTTACACTTTATTTTTCATGGGTAGACAACTTTGGACCAGGTCTTGATCAAAAACCACTATACCTAGACTTCTCACATCTGACCTTAAACATCATACAGAGGCTAAACATTCATATGAATACAATTATTCCTTCATCTCAGTTCTCTCCATTGTATGGAGGCTATATGCATATATGTATTGGAATGTCATTAAGAGATAATAAAATAACCTGTGCGTACAAGACTAAAAATACCACTGTTTGGGACTTTGGGGGCTCACTGTCGGTCACTGTCGGTCACTTGTGTAATTAGCGAGAACAACTTCCCTTTCACCGACACCGTGGTACGCCGGATATCATCCAGGCGTACCACGAGTGAAAATATTTGCGATGTCTTGAGCAAATTGAGCAAATCAGGACATGTGACCTTGGTGTCGTTGCCATCTTGGGATGTATTTTGAGCCCGCAAATGCATTATAATATCGCCACTGGTTGCGCTCTTCTTTGGTTTCGACATCCTTGCGCAGTTATGCAGTCTTCTGGCTCACAACACCTGTCCGCTCGTGGTCATGGACAAAATTATCAGGACAAATTCAGTGTTTAGCCTAGGCGGCCATCTTGTCAACCGCGCCACGTGACTATGTCAATATATGGATTTTGTTACGGGTTAACAGGCTTCATGCTGCCGGATTTTACTTCCTCATGTAGATACATGATGTTTTTAGCACCTCTGCTTCTCTAAAATTTGCTCTAAAAGTGATATTTCTGCTCTTCTTTTTGTGGTCCAGGACTCGGGCAGCTGACAGCCAAGAGTGTTGCGTTCAGGTACATCACGTAAAGTGGCTCTGTTACACTCTGTAGCTGAGAAAACTTCCTCCTCAGAATCAGCAAATAACCGACAAAATACTTTATCAACAGAGATAAAACAGTCGGTGATTGTATGTTTGTCTCTCTGTCGCGCTATGATTGTTTGTCTGTCTGTCTGCGGGCTTCTCAGCAGACACACAATGAGCACACACAGCGCTGTTCGTAGGAATTTTTTAGCACTATGAAAGACAGATTTGCAGGAATTCATGAAAATATGAACAATCCCCATGTTCCCACATTGAAATTCTTGCCATGTGGACACCTGGAGCTTATGGTCAAATACGGCTTATATGTGCACTTTTTTTTTCTTTTAAAATTATGTGTGTGCGGCTTATATTCAGGTGCACTCTATAGTGCTGAAACTACGGTTTATATATATATATATATATATATATATATATATATATATATATATTGCTACACTGGCGTTGGACATAACTGCTAAATGCTACAAGTACCGTGCATTAGTGAATGGATACAGCGTTGCTAAGCTCTCTGGCTAGTTAGTGGGACAATAGGTAGCATGACAGCCCCAGAGATTATAAAGAAGTTTTCACAACTTTCTTTTGAGGAAAAACGCCAACTTTTAAAAGGTGAGAGACCAACACCTGAACTACCAAACCTTCAGAAAAGGAAAGGTCAGAAAATTGTTCATACTTTCCTCAGTGAATGGTACAAAAGGAAGGATTGGTTTTGTGGATGCACCTCACTGAACCAGCTGTTCCGATTTCCATGTTTGCTGTTTGTCATTTTCTCAGTGTTTCTGTGTCTCCAGCACAAACAACGGATGTGCTGCCATGTCGTGAGATATATCTTGTTGGAGAGTATGGAGAATACTATTGAAGAATTGTATACATTTCTTTAATGGTGTTTTACGATCTTGATTTAGCAGCTGACAGCTTTAAATAATGCTTTCAGGGTTATCACGTAAAGCCGCCCTCCGACATGTCAACCAGCTGCTGGGCTCATAAAGTAGCGAGGCTACATGCTAAACAGGATTAAAATATGACTGATAGTCATTAGCGAGCTGGAACACGCATGCGAACAGTACATCTGTGCTGAAGTTTCAGCAGTGCGCCACTGCCATACTTCGGCCCAAACGGTTGGCACAGCCAAACCAAATTTCTTAGGCCAGAGGGAGCTGATGGAAGAAAATTATGTCATTTTGTTCGGCGGGTCCTCAGAGTGCCGAACTTTCTTCTTGTTCTTATATAGAGAATGAATTGGCCTTCAGATTATCACTTGCCAGCCGAAACATATGAAACTATCATTGGTGTCAACATTGGTGGTCTTGCAATGCCCTGATTACCCAACCCTAGTGCTCATGGCATGTCACTGCTGATAACCATTATCCATTGACAGAGTACCTGATAACCATCATGCATTGACAGACTACCTGATAACCCGGGCACAGTCGATGCAGTCCACCATCTTCTCGCTCTTCTTGTCCCAAACCTCCACCAAAGGCGCTCCAGCTTTGCTCAGGTACACCAGTTTATCCAAAACCATTCGAGAGATGCACGCATCACCGCCCAGTGACCGCTGCTGCCTGGAGACACAAAGTTAAAGATTTTGTGCCTTTTGGAGACCATACATTCACTTACAAGAACATCTCAGTGAATCAGAACATAAGTGAAAAGTTAATTTATTTCAGTGATTCAATTCTAAAAGTCAGTTTGGGGTCGCAGTGGCAGGATGGAGAGCAGAGAAGCCCAGGCTTTCCTGTCCCTGAAACTTCCTCCAGCTAGTCTGGGGGAACCCCAAGCTGCTCCCAGGCCAAGCCAGAGATATAAGCTCTCCAGTGAGTTCTGGGCCAACCTCCTCCCAATTGGACATGCTCGGTAGACCTCTAAAGGGAGGCGACCAGAAGACATCCTGATCAGATGCCCAAACCACCTCAACTAGCTCCTCTTAATGTGGAGGAGTAGCGGCTCTCTCGAATGGCTGAGCTCCTCACTCTATCACAAAGAGTGATGCTCGTGACCATGCGGAGAAAACTCTTTAAGGTTGCTTGTACCCGCGATCTCATTCTTTTGGTGTTGACCCAAAGTTCATGACCATAGGTGAGGGTGAGGATGTAGACCGACTGGAAAACAGAGAGCTTTGCCTTGTAGCTCAGCTCCCTCTTGACCACAACGGTCCGGCACAGTGACTGCATTACTGCAGCCACCTGTCCGAACCTATGGCCGATCTCACGATCCCTCCTGCTATCACTCATGAATAAGACCCCAAGATACTTAATCTCCTCCAAGTGGGGAAGGTCCCCACTCCCCCACCTGGAGAGGGCATGACATTTTTTTCCATTAGAGGACCATGGACTCAGATTTGGAGGTGCTAATCTGCATCCCGACCGCTTCACACACAGCCGCGAACCGATTTCTTGAGCGCTGGACACCCTCATGTGATGCTACCAGAAGAACAACATCATCTGCAAAGAGCAGGGACGTCACCCTCCAGCCACCCCACATGATGCCCTCCTGCCCCTGACGGGGCCTAGACACCCTGTCCATGAAAATCATGAACAAAAGGGTTGACTTGGCGCAGGCCTGGTGGAGTCCAGCGCCCACCCTGTACAAATCCATATGAGTGTCGAGTATACGGACGCAGCTTTCCCTCTGGTAGTACAGAGACAGGATTGCCGGCAGCAGTGGTTCCGGTGCTCCGTACTCCCTTAGCACCTCCCACCAAACATCTTGGGGGACACGGGGCATTCTCCAAGCCCACAAAACACATGTAGACTGGATTGGCAAGCTGTCATGCCCCCTGGACAACCTGTGAAAGGGTTCCACGGCAAGGACGGAATTTGCATTGTTCCTCCTGAATCTAAGGTTCAACTATCAGTCAGACTCTCCTTTGCAGTACCCCCACATAGACCTTCCTAGGCAGGCTAAGACGTTTAATGCCCCAATAGTTGCATAGAATTTCCCAGAGAGGCTGAGAAGTTTGATGCCCTGTTTGATACCCTCTTTAAAGATGGGGTCTGCCAGTCAGATGGTACTGTACCCGAGGTCCATGCAGTACTGTACAGGCCTGTCAACCAGGACATCCAGGACCTTCAGCAGCTCCGGGCAGATCTTGTCCACTCCTGGAGCATTACCACCAAAAACCTTTTTAAAGTACATTGGTGCCCTCCACCAGAGAAATGGATGAGGCCATATCAGAAGCCTCACTCCCAGTCTCCTGTAAAGAAGGTATGTCCCCCGGGTTCAGGAGATCCTCAAAGTGTTCCTTCCACTTCAGGAGGATCTCCTCAGTTGAGGTTAGAGGATGTCCACTCTTGCTGAGCACGGCTTGAGATAGACCCCTCCAACTTTGGCTTCTCTACTCTCTATACTGCCACCGCAACCCCAAATGGACTAAGCGGGAAAGAAGATGGATGGATGGATGGAATTCTAAAAGTGAAATCTTAAAGATATTGATATAGATATAATAATAATTATAATAACTAGAAAATTCCAGAGGAAATTTTGTATGCCTGCCTCCTGCTGCCGAGCTCATACAATGTACAGCTAGTATTGCTAGTTGGTGCTACGGTTAGCATCTAGCCAGCAATAGCTAGGGATGTAGCGATGATAACTCAAGTTTCAAGTTTTTAAAGTTTCAAGTTTATTTGCCATTTGTGGTATGAAACCACATTGGAAGAGAAAGTGCAGAGGAGTTCAGAGTGTGCTGTAACATTTAAAGTACAAATTCACAATAAAAGAGAACAAAACAAAAATCAGTCAGTCAGTGTCACATAAAAGAATCTATATGGTAAAAGCAGTTCAATAAAAGTCTGAATAAAAATTAGGTACCTCATTTAAAAACCAAGCATCAGTGCCATAGTTAAAAACTGTACAATAAAATAACTGTACAATAAAAAAGTCCATGGAAAAATTAAAGTGCCTTGTTCACAGTCATCACTGCTTGTGGAAAGAAACTGTTCAAGTAGCGAGCAGTGGAGCATTTAATGGAACGGTATCTATTTCCTGAGGGAAGCATGTCGAAAATGGCATGAGCAGGGTGGCCTGAGGCGTCATTCACAATGTGAAGAGCTTGATTTAAGAGTCTTGCTTTATATGTGGCCTCCAGGAGCGGCAACGCACAGCCAACGGTCCTGCTGGCTGAGCTCCAATGCTAACTGGCTAGCATGTAAGCTCTGGATTAAGAAGCCTTGCAACACACGATTTGTGGGTCTTGTGATTTATTGTGTTTTTATCTGTTTTCTAATCCATTTTTAAATATGTATTTAATGTAGCACTTTGAGATTTGTTTGCCAAATGTAAAGTGCATATCAAATAATATGTATTATTTGTATTACCTTCAGTGGACCAACATCTTTATGTTTAAATCCTTTATCTAAATTTTTCTAATTAATAGTCTGAGATTCTGGACTTTGGGTTTTCATTGGATTTAAGTAATAATCAAATAATGAAATTTAAACCTGTGTGTCATGGATTTATATATTAAGTCTGCCTTTCTAAACTTAATGACGAAATAAATTTCCAATGGTATTCGTTGAATTAATTGAAACACACTTGTACGTTTGTTATCTGGTTCCTTTCACTAACAAACAAATGTAACAACCAAATACAAATTCAGAAAATCTGTTGGCTATATTATTTCTTCCTTTCAAAAATGATTCTGACGTTTTCTGTGAAAACACATGAACCTCTGAGGACTCACTTGTAGGTGATATTTGGTCCAGTGTCGATGGATGTGCAGACGTCGTAGTTTACACTGAAGGCGAGGATCTTGGTGCCACAGGCGGCCCACATGGCCCTGCTGTCCAGAGCGTACAGAGACTGACCCAGACACACAACAGGGGTGTCGGTGCGGCCCACACGCACAGTTTTAACCGGCTGTCCATTGTGCTGCTGGAAAATTAATCACAGGCAGTGAGGTGGGAAAGACACAACGCTTCAACATGAAGAACACACTTCTACTTACCTTGAGTACAGAATCCTCGTAAATACTGACACTTCCATCTGCTGTCCCAACAAGCAGGTAGTTCTTTCTTTGGCTGGAATACAGTGAAAACAGAAGAAACTGAAGCTACCATTGCCACACATTCATACCGCTTAGAGAAAGTTGATATGTGAAATATAAGGTTTTATTGATAAATATGATCCTGTTTGAAAGAGCATGTAGGCCTACTGCAAAAAGAAACCTATTTGAAAAAAACTGAAAATAAATCTATTTGAACGTAATAAATGAATGAATAAGACTGAACATGTGATGGCATTCATTTTCACACACCACCTGGTGGGATCAGAGTTTTCATATGCGGGGTCATGATTACATATTCTCCTGATCCTGTTGTGGAAATTACTTTTCTT
The DNA here is from genome assembly GCA_900302745.1 of Parablennius parvicornis. Classification (NCBI taxonomy): domain Eukaryota; kingdom Metazoa; phylum Chordata; class Actinopteri; order Blenniiformes; family Blenniidae; genus Parablennius; species Parablennius parvicornis. Next base: position 5,317 of record OMNM01064431.1, on the reverse strand, counting down.
CATTGAACAAATCCTTGCACGTGTAACTTCTAGACCAGGGCTATTTAATTAAAAATTCACTCAGGGCCGATTTCAGACGAAGGACATGAGCTGGTCTGGATATTTTTAGCAGACGGTGAGCAAAGTTAATCATTTAAAATAAACTCAAATTGAGTGCATATAATCAAAAAATAAATGGTGGGCACGATGACACAGTTACTATCCCTTTGTAATAAAGCTGACATAAATGTGCATAATAAAGAGCAACTAAGTGAAATAATAAAATAAAATAGTCACATAAATACATAAAACTACATTGTGTTCCTGCTATAGCACACTGCTTTGTTGCATATAACATTAGGCATTGCATCTCAACACATGTAGATGTGTGTGTAACACTTCCCGAGTTGATTTTTCTAGTGGGAGAAATGAAGCCTCTTGTTTTGAACAAGAGCATGGATGTTTGGCTCATAAGATGTCAATGCAATCCGAAGACGGTGGTTAAGAGTACTGTCAGTCAGAGAGCAATGAGAGCTGTTTTTTTTTTTATCATGTTCATGTGTGAAAAGCTGGATTCACATGTGTATGTTGATCCAAACATACTGTGCAAGTGGACTGCAACTTTCTTAATGTTAGGGAACTGGTGCACATTGACATGAAAGCAGAACCTTGCAGGTTCATTTCTGTGACACTCGTGAGCCATTACTCTGGATGACTGCATATCCACAAGCTTGAGTATGAATTTCCCATCATCAATAGAGGGGACCACTTCCTTTGCTCTTGTGGACAAGTCCTGGTGTGTTGCTGCAGTGAAGGGGTTTTTGGCAAAGCTCATCACATCCGTGGGCAGAACAAGCCTATCGAGCCGACTAGTAAAGATCTCTTTCAACGGTGCGATGAAATCTGTCATCATGTCAGTGATTTGCAAGGGGGGTGACATGCATTTGTGTAATGTGGGAAAATGCAGCATTCTCCCAGTGCTTAAGTCAGTTGTAAAAATGACTTGAAAGGCACCCATCTGTTCTACAGGATCAATGACAGTTTTATCCATACTTTGCAAACCCATATTTAGATCATTAAGATGCCTAAATATGTCACACAGAAAGCAGACATCAGAAATTAATTTGTCGTCCAACACTTGAGTTAAGTATATCTCAGCTCTTTTAAACTTGCTGCTGCGGAGGAAAGCCGATATCTCCTCCCTGAGATCACAGAACCGCTCCAGTGCTTTGCCTTTGGAGAGCCACCTTACGTCATTGTGCAACAATAGGTCCTGGTGCTCCACAGACATCTTTGACAACAGCTGGCGAAATAAATGATGTTGGAGGCTCGATGTTTATTATAGCCATCACGTTGTCCATTGTCTTTTTAAGATGATCGCTCAGTTTTGCGTACAATAGAGTCTGATGCACAAGACAATGCAGGGTTGGTATCTGATCCACAACGGCGGACCAACAAGCAGCCAAACCGCTAACTTTTCCAGCCATGGATGGAGCCCCATCCGTAACAAGCGTGCACACGCGCTTCATTCCAGATCATTATCTTTATAAAATAATACTTTTTTCAAACAGTATCTCACCTGTTGTTTGACCATCTAATGGCAATAAGCCCAGCAGTTCCTCTATGAAAGTGTTCCCGTCCAAAAAACGGACATACATGCAAAGCTGGGCTGTGTCAGTTCTATCTGTAGACTTGTCTACTGCTACAGCCATATTATCAGCTATTCTGAGCTTTTTTAGCAGCGTCTTGAAGACATCTGTGGTGAGAATGTCAACCCTGCGATAGCAGATGTCACACTCTTATTAACTTTATGGTCGGTTAAGACTTCATCTACGACAGCCAATATGTAGTCCTTCAAAGTTTCTGTGAACCGGTCTGTGAACGAGTCTGTGAACGGCCTCTTTTTCTTTGCCAAGATCTATGATACTCGAAGAGGGAATTTTTGTACAAACATGTCAGTGTTACTAAAATGTGTTTTTCTATACTTCTCGGACATAAGTCATTCAGCAGTTGTTTTTTGGGCCACTCGAGAGTTGCTTTCTGGCCAGATGTGACCCACGGGCCACTGATTGACTAGGGCCTGAATAGAGGTTTTATTTATCCCACTTGTGGGAAATTAACATGTTACAGCAGCAACAGTAAGATAAAAAAATATAAAAATATAAAAAATGGACATATATTATACAAAATCTACATTTTAAAAGGCACGCCCTTCTGACCAGCTTGTTCAGTCTCTTTCTGTCTCTACGCATCCACTGCCCCAGCAGACCACAGCATAAAGGATGGCTGAAGCCACCACAGAGTCATAAAGAGTCTTTAGCAGAGTCCTGCACACCCTGTAGGACCTCAGTCTCCTCACTAGATGGAGACGACTTTGGCCCTTCTCGTACAGGACGTCCGTGTTGTGTGACCAGTCCAGTTTGTTGTCGAGGTGAACACCCAGGTACCTGTACTCCTCCACAATCTTGATGTCGAGGTCTGGATGCACACCGGTGCAGGTTGTGGTGGTTTCCTCCTGAAGTCAATCACCACCTCCTTTGTCTTGCCAGCATTGACGCCCAGGTGCTTTTGTTCACACCAGCAGACAAAGGTGGTGATAACCTCTCTGTACTCCTGGTCGTCCCGTCTCTGACACACGTCCGACGTTGGCCGACTCATCGGAGAACTTCTGGAGGTGGCAGCTGTCTATGTTGTGGGTGAAGTCTGATGTGTTGAGTGTGTACAGGAACAGGGAGAGCACTGTACCCTGTGGAGCCCCCATGCTGCAGACCACCACATCAGACACACAGTCCCAGAGCCTCACGTACTGCAGACTGTCGGAGATGTAGTCGATGGTCCATGCAGCCAGCTGACGGTCGACTCCTTCAGCTTCCCGCTGAGCTGTTCTGGCTGGATGGTGTTGAAAGCACTGGCGAAGTGAAAGAACATGACTCTCACATTACTCCCGCTGTTCTCAAGGTGCGAAAGTGACCGGTGCAGTAGGTAGATGACAGCTTCATCCAACAGACGCTCCATCTGTACACAAACTGCAGGGGGTCAATCTCGCTGCTCACCAGGTGTCGGAGGTGGATGAGAACAGTCCTCTCCATGGTCTTAATGAGGTGAGAGGTTAGAGCTACTGGCCTAAAGTGGTTGGGCTCCATGGGGTGCGAGATCTTAGGAACGGAGACGACACATGATGTTTTCCAGAGGAGTGGCACCCTCTCCAGGCTGAGGCTCAGATGAAAGATGTGGAGCATAATTCCACACAGTTGATCTGCACAATCTTTAACCAGTCTGGAGTGGATGTCACCAGGGCCGGTGGCTTTCCTTTACTTTGTTCTTCTCAGCTCCCACACCTGCTCAGCAGTAATTGTGAGGTGGGGGACAGGTGGG
>OMNM01064426.1:43503-77903 GCA_900302745.1 Parablennius parvicornis | reverse complement strand
CAAAGTCAGCCTATTGTGGTGGTGGAGGGCACAGCCTCCACAGAAATATAGGGGGAATTAACCCGTCACACTCAAGTGGACGCTTCTTCTGCCATAATAAATCCTTTAAAACAGCTAAATATAGTTAGATCATTAAATGTGGAATAATAAATGACAAGATGACAAGAGTCTTCATAAATAATAACTTATTGGAAATATAACATACTAAACTAAGCTTAAATAATATATTATTTTCTCAGATACAGTCAAGTACATTGTCATTCCACTACAGAATTAACTGTGAATAGTGATTTATATCACAATGCTTTGTTACGTAAAGTGCATTCAAGTGCTCATACTGTGTTTCGCATACTCAAACAAAATGCATGAATTGGTGAAACAAGTCAAACAATAGATATTAAAGACAACAGTATGTGTGACTTATTCACTGAAGATGCAGCAGCGGGAGTTAGTTTGCTCTTTTAGTTTAACATAATAATATTTTCTGTGTTAAATGTAATAAAGCAAATATTGTGATAACTTACTAATAATTGAGCCAATATCATAATTACATTGTGCAAATAATTTAACAAGTTATTGCAATATTGGCTGGTTAATTTTGTTATTAAAGTAACATTTAATATAGTTTTGCAAAATAAATAACTACAACTTTTCATATTTAGTGTGTCAAATTTGAAAACAGGCGTAATGGATGACAAAAGCATAATATTCATTCAAAAAATAATGCACTTTCAATTAAAGTTGCAAAAACCTGTTTGGCTGTTTTTTTTTTTTTTTTTTTTGTTACATTTTTGAAAAGTTATATATCAGTGATTTTATTACATATAAAATGGCCAGACGTAAACCCCGCCTCGGCAGCTGGATCGACTCCTGTGCGTCAGAAGTCTGATGAAGTGGTAGATGGAAACTATTCAGTATTATGCTGTCAGAAAATAAATGATGCTTCTGATCAGTGTGCTGTTGAATACCATACTGAACTTTGTTAGTGTGTTTCACAAAGATATAGGAAGTGAAATGGAGCTCTTTCCTAAAGTTACAACAACAAAACGTGTTTTCTTTAATCAGAGCTGCTTCAGGTGCTCGTTCTTCTTCACCTCCCCTTTTGGTGCACAGCATCGACGTGTTCTCACACAAATCTCTGTTTCATCTCCCAGGCCCGCTCACTCATCCAGTCTTTAGTTCTGTTAACAGTCGATCGCTCCGCACCGAGCACCAAGCAGAGCCGGGCCAGTTTGGGTTGATTTCTCTCCAGGTAATCCTGGGTGTCTCTCTGCAGCTGGTCCATCACACCCGGTCGGTTCTCGTCCAGGGACACTCCGGCGCTCAGCATGGGGTTGAAGCGGAAGTAAACGTCGGGGGCCAGGAGGTCATCCAACAGGGTGTGCACCCCCTCTGTGTCAGTGGCACTGCTGATCAGATTGCTGATTTTGGCCCGCAGGCTCGTGGAGGTGGCGGGACCCCTCTTAGCGTTGTCATAGCGACCGGTGCCGAGGGACAACACACATTGGAAGTGCTGCCTAGGCCAAAGCAAGCGGCTCTCGTGGACAGCCAAGGCGCAGGGATTGTTCATGAGGATCCCTCCATCCTGCAGAGACACGGTCCAAAGGAACTTTTTTTTTTTTATAGATTAGAGCATCCCAATAACCCTTTATGGAGCGAGTAATCATATACAGCTACTTTCTTTTCCTGGTTTCTTTAAAATTAACAATACGCTAAAAACAATTACAAAACATGTCACTCTTCTGCTAAAAACACTTTTTCTTCCACGACATTAATACCTTGTGGTCATTAGAAAGATAAATTGTATTACGAGATTTTCTTAACTACAAACTGTGAAATATTTTGGTTAGTTGAACCATTTTCAATAATATTTTCACGTGACCTTTGAGAATGAGTGACCTCAAAAATCACAAACAAAAAAAAGAGGTCCAAGAGGTTCAGCAGCATAGACAAGTAAAAGTCACACATGTACTAAAAAAGTTTTGTCGTGATGCAATCACAGAAGACAGAAAGCTAAAATATGAGCTGAAACACGAGATATTGTTTGTTTCAATTCAAGTCTTTGGAGCGGAGTCAGTTGTGGATTCTAACCTGGTGAATGTCACTTTGTAAGGTGAACTCCTGGAAGTATCCTGGGGCAGCTGATGAGGCCCGAACTGCCTGCCACATCTGGTAGCCTGAGCCTCCGGCGTAGCGGCTCAGGGAGCCCGGTGTGTGGTTGTAGTTACGGAAGACGAAGGCCTTTGGACTGGTTCCCCAGTTTACCACAGCACTGACAGCTGAAACCTGGAACATTACCAAGAAAAGGCTTTTTAAACGGTAAATGGATTACACTTATATAGAAAATAGAAAGGTCATATATGCAGCGTTGTTTTAGCAATGTGCAGCTGATAAAAGTAATTGTGGCCAATCAGTGTGGTATTTCATAACTCAGCATTACATAAACAAAGCAAGGTTATCAAGAGAATGGTGTCATAAATTTGCTCACTAATTTGGATTCATGTGTGAAGTTGCTGATGGGATTTTGGATTACTTTACGTTGAAGGTGGTGATGCCATGACTTAAGTAAACAGTTTAACAATTTATTGTGAGGCTGTTTATTTTTATTGATTTTGGCAGTTGCAGCTTGTGTTTTAGCTGGAAAGAAACAGTCAGACTTGGCAACGCTGGCTGCCTTGTTACAGAAGTTGTGCCTTTATCAGTCTTTACCAGACCTTTATCAGCCTTACAGTAATTTATAAGTACTAATCTTTTATAGCACACTTACTAACCTTGGGACTTAACTCATCTCTGGCAGTTGTTATAAGTACTCTGTCACCCAGCTTCTTTCTATGTCAGAAAAAAAAACAGGAAATACAGTAGAAGCTTTTACTTTGGCTTTTATTTCAGCATATATGTATAGTTAAAATCTGGTGTCATACTGTAGTATTGCCTCCCAAGTCTCAGTGTTGTAGTAAGAGTGGCTCCAGCCCATCTTCACAGTGCCAACCAGCGGGTTTTGCCGAAAAACTTCAGAACCGAATCGTTGGTACATATCGGTACATTCCTCAAGAGAGAAACGGGCCAAACCAAGCATGAAGGCCAACACAGCACCTTTGAAAATAACAGAGACAGATAATTCTAAAAGTCAGCTAGAAATATTTGGGCTATGATTGACACAAGATATAAGTCTGCAGTTTGTCACCTGTGCTCACTCCACAGATGTAGTCGAATAGCTGGTGAATCTTCTTGCCTGTTTCAGCTTCCAATAGCTTTAAAACCTGCAGAGGAACCACTCCCCTGGAAAAAATATCAATATAATGAATAAAGAAATCATCAGGTTTATAACAAACTATTGACATTTGGATCCGACAGTTTAGGCGTTAATGATTTTTTCAATGTTCATACGGATCAATGACATTCTGAATTAAATTGAAGAGGAGTCTGAAAATATTTTAATGATTCATTTTATAATTAAAAAAAAAAAAATTTCTATGAGCAATAAATTGCAGAAATTACTTTAAAGAGGACAATTTGCAATCTGCTTGTACTTGAGTTTAGGTAAACAATTGATTACAATTCAGGTTTACAATTAGTACTGTTCATCTTTAAAAGATAGAAAAACACTCATTCACCTTGTGCCACCACCATCAATTGAGAGCACCCGAATGCCACGACCTTTGACCGGATCCACATATCCAATCAAAGCCAAAGTTTCTCTTAGAGCAGCCTGAAGTCCGAGGTTGTGTTTGTGGAGCCTCCTTTGTTTCAGCAGTGTGACAGCTGTATTTTCCTGCACAGAGAAAAAAAAAAAAAAAAAAGGTCTTTGTGAGTTTGACGAGGTTAAACATTACGCAGATAGTTCTGAGTGTATTTGATTTCCAACAGACCTGCCAGATTAAAGCTTTGCAGGAGGGATAGCGGATGAGGTGATCGTTGAGCGCCTCCACACAGGAAGTCAAAGCGTCCGGAGAAGAAGCCAGTCTGAGACTGCCCATCAGTCCATAAGTCATTTCTTCTGCCTGCCTCCGACTCAAGATGAACTGGCAAAATTTGCAGTGTTTTAGTAGGACAGCTTAGAGAAGGCTTAGGAAACAAACAACTCCTCAGACTAACAACCAAATACTAATATTCCTCCATCAGGACATCAGTGAACTTACCTTTTTGTTTATCATTCCCTGTGGTGAAGTCAAGGCACTTTTTGACGTGCTGTGTTTCGACAAGGAGCTCAGTTTCAGATAACTATCCAGCAAGTCGGGAATGGCACTTGTTGGGTGACGAAAGCAGTCCATGAAAGACACAGGCTTCACTTTATCAGCGCTGGAGAGGAATTCCAGGTCTGAAAGTGGATTCCTGTCATCATCCTCATCCAGTTCACTTTGACCCTTGAAATACTGATTAATGTGATTAGACATCTGCATATAATTTGCGCCAAAGTTTGTCGCATTGGAGCTGCTGTGGAAAAGGCCTCCATTTTGCTCAGTTTGAGAAGTCGACTGTGTTGAGAAGTTCATTAAGTCATTGCTTTTCTTCACCTCATTTACTTGTCCCTTTTTCTGTACATCATCTGTAATTCTGGCACCAAAGTATTTATTGATATGTCGTGCAAAATGAAGGTATCCCTCCTCCCAGCTGCTGTAGGTTTCCACCGCCGCCTGGTGATCATGTAGCTGAGCTGGTCGATCTTCAGGACTATTTGTGATGTAAGTGCTTGGTAGTTTCCTTCTTTTCTGCCTCCTGTTTGCGCCTCTGTTAGACGTCCCACTTTCCACACAATCCTGCTTCTGAACTTCTGCAAAACCCTGAGAAAACATCGAGTTGATATGATGAGCGACGTAGCTGTAGCTCTCACCGAATCTCGTCGCCAGAGAGCTGATGTGAAATAGATGTAGTCTGGATGCTTCTTGAATTGAAATCGATATTTCAGACTTATCTTGTTTGTCTTTCTCTGCCTGTGTTATGTTCTTCTTCTCAGACATACTTCGCCTTCCAGCTGCACGATGAAAGCTCCTCTGTGACCGCACGAGATACTCTGGGGTTGTGACGACAAGACTGTCATTTTCAGCAAACGCCACAGTGTCCTTTTTCTTGAAATACAAGTTGATGTGCCTGGACAGTCGATTAAATGACTGACCGAGACGTCCTCCCAGTGAGTTCAGATGAAAACCGCTCCGAGCCTCCTCGAGTACCCCAACCGGGGCCTCTGCTTTGAAGTCGTTCCCATCGGAAGTTGAATAAGAACGCACAATATGAAGATTCCCTGTTTTGTTGGTAGCGTCTGTGAGGACGCAGTAAGACATAGTGCTCGCATCGCTTTTGAATGTGCTTTTTTTTGCAAATCTGGAAGGCTGAAAAGGCTGCGAATGTCTGAGTGAGTTGATGCAGAGAGGCGCTTTGACCAGATGATGGTCCTTTCTGAGGAGGCTCATTGTGTACCTGACTTTGCAGTATGATTTCAGGGTTTTGTTCACAGCACTTGAGCACAAGTTAGTGCTGAAGTAGCGACCCATGTCTCACTCTGTGTGATGAGCGCTGCTTAAATGGGATCCTTGACAGGTTTGCTTAGAGTCGGGACACAGTAACTCATTCGAGAGTGACCTAGGAAAACAGAAATAACACATTAGAGCGTCAGTTTGCAGACGTAATCTTAGTCAGCTCAGGGCTTTTCTGTATGAAAGTAGCGTGTTTTCTCTATGTGTGTATGTGGTCCACCTCACACAGTCTAATAACAGGTTATTTGTTGACTCTAATTTGCCTATTGGTGTGTGCAGATCTCTGCGTGTTCTCTCTGTTATTTATTAACAAATTGAATCCCTGACCTGATTTGGGTAGGAACCTAAGGTTATATTATTCTAAATGAAGCAGCCTCTATCGTTCATTTTGATCTTTACAAATGTTGTCGAAACACACTGATTAACCGAAACATTATGACCAAATCACCTCATGCTGTGTAGATCCCGCTTTTGCTGCCCATAGCTGTGCTGCTCTGCTCATTCTGACATTTTTTCTATCATAGTCCAGCATCAGCATAAAGCAAAACTACACAGAAACAAAAGAACAATTCATAAAAAAGACAGCAATAATAATTTAAGTACAGCTGTTCAAGATGTAAAACTGGAGTATCTTATCTGCAGCACTTCGAGGTTTGGCAACTTCATTTCCCAGATAAAACCTTGCTCGTGCACTTCTGTGTGTGGGCAGGACATGAAGCTGTCACCGGTTCATTCATTTACCAGTGTAGACTCACTCAAATCCATATACATGCCAATTTTGAGGGCAAAATATTTGCTGGCCCATATCTCCCACACGCTGACCATTATAAGGAGAAAATCAATTTTTTGTGACTGCACCTTACAGTAGTCATATAGTTTTGCAATAGTAAGTAATGCTGTTTTACTGCTTAATGGACTAACTGCTAAAATGGCTGAATTTCAGATAAAATAAATGCAAATGCAAATATGCATCGCTCCATTCACATTATACTTGAAATAAAGAATGATTTACGATAAAACCTACTTTGACATGAAGTTATCTCACTATCTTACTATCTCTGTGGCACGTCTAATACTCTGTCACTGGTATAAACAAACCTGCTTTTAGAGTAAGACTGTACTCAGATCATATTCCACAATGACATTGCATTCCCCTGTTTCCGCATCCCCACATGAATGTAAAGCGACACCTCAAACCAAACATGTTCTGCGGTGATAAGTCTGAGTCGCGTTCTGTCAATACATCAATGTCAGTTGTGTGACACTCCAGACTGCTTTGCCTTTAACCCACATCTTCAGTAACACTGTAAATCATCCCTGTAGGGGGAAAAAAAAAGTGTCTTTGTTGACACTTTCAATGCTGACTTCATTTACCTGAAACAAAGAGCTCCGGCATGCAACACTGAAACATCTCCGACCAGTCCTGTTCACTTAAGTAGGAGAAGGTCATCAGAGAAAGCAGCTTAAAGGTCCTCCTAACCTTGAGAGAAAATGTGTTCAAGCAGACAGTAAATGTTTACCTGACACAATATCAACTTCTTATCTCTTCAGTATTCCCCCTCCAGAAAAGTTCCACCCAGAAATCCAGAAAACATCTTATGAGAGACTATCACTATTGCTATGTCTCCTGTGTTTTGACACATGATTCACTCCTTTGACAGTGCAGGACTGTGGTCTGATTGGTTGAGCTGTGCCAGGGTAGGGGTGGGGGGTGGGGGGCTTGAACCAGCTTAGCCAATGTTCAGTAAGACCACACCGGTCATGTGCTGCCACTGTTGATTAGCTCAAGACTAAACTTGGTTGTGGTGGTGGGGAGTGTTAGACCTCAAGGTTCTCAGTGAGCAGCATATCTTGCGTCACAGCACATGACACACACACAAATACACACCTTGCTCCAAATACACAGGGCTGGGACATACTGTATATCAACTTCAATTCTCAGAAGCTGTTCCCACATCTGAAGGTAAACAATTAGGTTCTGCAGGGGTTCATAATTTAGATCATAGTTTCAGATTGTGCTTCAAATCAAAGCTAATAAATGTTAATATCTCATTAAGTGAAAATATCAATTAGTTATTATTGTCCATCACTGGTGCACTTCTGTGTATTATTATTATTATTATTATTATTATTATTATTATTATTATTATTATTATTATTATTATTATTATTTCAAGAACACTTTGTACTTGGGACTAACGTTTATATTTTAACTCATTCATATAGATGTTTTAGTAGTTGTGGCTTTCTTAAAGGACACACAACATTTCATAACATATTATCTGTATTCATTCTGTATCATATTTGTATTTTATTCCAAATAGAGCTGCACCCTACACCCAGAAAGTTCTTGAAATGTTGCTAACACGTGACCTTGATTGACCTTTTGTCGCCTTCCTTCCCACCTCTGTATCAATGCACATTGAGAACAACCATAGTATTAATATTCATATCACACAGCACTTTCTAAACGTTGTTCTCACAGGGGAGGAACACACACTGACACAAAAATGAGGTTGCACTGCAATGCATCGAGCTGCCATAGGTGTGTTTTGTAAACATCATTGTTCCATAGACTCATGTAACCTCCCAGCAGCACATACTGTTCTGCTCTGCAACAAAAGAAATACATACGAAACATGCTCATCACAATTGCGGGAAATGAGACACTCTCAGGGGTTTTGTAATTGTGATTCAAGAAGGGTAACTTTCTAAAGATGCTTCAAAGTGAAAATCTGAGCACTGTTTAAAAAAAAAAAAAAGAAGAAGAAAATAAAAGTAACAAAACAAAGTCTCTTGGATCATCAGTCACTGCTTTCACCGATTCACATCAAGCAGATATTACTTTGGACTTACAGTGACATCTAGTGGCGGCCTCTCTACAGTATTCTTCTGGTACTGCAGGGCGATGGGTGGCAACCCAAGTACCTGAAGGAAACCTACGCATGATCGGTGAGAACATGCAAACTCATCATAAAGAAGACTGGCCCTTATTGAAAGTATTTCTCTGCAATAAGCCAGTTCCTGTATATTCATGGTGAACCTTGGCTGCACATGCTAGGAGCTCAGGGAGCTGCTAGGAGATTACAACACAAACTCGCTTCTCTAAGCTCTTGACCACTTACAGCAATATGCATTTTCTCAGTAATTACTGTCATGTTTTCATTATACGTCTTAATATGTTTTTCTTAATGTGTTTCTCTTAATATGTTTTCTTAATATGTGTTTTTGTCATTTTATTACATAATTTTCTTAACCCTTGTGTGGTGTTTGTGTTTTTGTTTCTCTGCCAGTGTCTGTGAGATGCACTGCATTTTGAAGTTTTGAATTCAACAGGATCAAGTTCAGTAGGTCCAGTGGATGTGGCAGCAGAATTCTCCCCCTGAATCCTCCTCTTGGTGGTTTCAGAGGGTGAGGTTTGTGTTTTCTCTGGATGTGAGCTCTCACCAGTGCTTTTCTCAGGTCCTTGAGAACGAGTCTCCCCCTGGATTCAGTGCCATCCACATGTTGAGGTGACAAAGACAACGTACGACGTCCAGTGTGTTAATGAATACCACCAATGGCCAACGCAACTTGATTTCACTTATATGGATCTTTTCCACTGCTTAAACAGCCCACATTAGTCTATGACCCATGATGATTTCTAGTTTTTCTTGCTCTTGGTGCAGAGCACCCATGAGGAGAACTCTGTGGAGACTTGTAAGTTTCAAGCTCATGAGAAAGTGGCATCACAGGTAGTTCAGATCTCTTTACCATATTTTGCAGGTTTAGATAGTGTATACTGTCCAAAGGGGCAGCAGGCAGCGGGTTCAGGGTTTATAGCTGGGCAGAGTGAGAGAATACAGATTGATTCCTGCAAGACAAGAGGGTGAAATGTTCAGGAATGTGAGAGCAGACAAGAGTCAGTGCTTGAAATGTGCAACAATATCTCAACCTTCTGTGGAAACAGCTGTGGTGCACAGCGTGTGGTCATTGAAAATGTTTTCTGATATATGTTCTTCGCACAAAATATAATCAATTGTATAATTTTTCACATAATCACACACGATTCAACTAATTACTAAACCTTTGATATTAAAGGTTGAACATTTGAATAACATTTTTGTCCTGCTGCTAATTTCAATTAAGGTCAGGTGAAGTTAAAATGCAGTGTCGGGGAATGCCTTTCCAAGAGAGGACTTTTAACTTTTATATGTCATTTTTACAAGTGAATTTGTGTTATGGAGATGAAGAATTGAAGAGTTTGGATTTTTAATTGGATCGTTCACACTTGCTCATGTGGATTTGTTGGGTTTCTCTCTGTTAAAAGCACCTAGAAATGACTGTGTTGTATGTGGCGCTATATAAATAAAGTTGAATTGAATCTCAAAAACTGCAAACTGTAATACCTTCATGAATTCAATATTCAGCCATAAATTATTTCTGGACATCATAAATCGGTTTTTGATATCCATACCAGTTCCAGCAGACTAAAGAATCACAATACTGTATATACAACTTTTGTTCTGGTTGTCATCATTTTGACTTCTTCATATTTCATTTTCTTTATTTGAACCAAGATAAATAACGTCAAGTCAGATTTATAGTCTGATTAATCACGAACAAAGAATGATTTCACAAAACATTTCATAAGGCAAAACAAAAACAGTCTTTTAGCATACATCATTTAAGCAGGATTAACTATCATAGTTGAAGAGACTGTTCCCTTAGATATCTTCGCCGTCTTTGCTTCCTCAAGGTGTTTTCTTTTCGCAGCGTCCCGTCGCGCACTCCTCCCCACGTCCGGTCCACTTCAGACGATTCTTTGCAAAAATGGCATAAGATTTGTCCATGAGCGGCCTCACCGGCGCCCACATCATGAAGCGGCCCAGCCAGCCGAGTCCCACCGCGTCGTACATGACCGCAAAAGCCGGGACTCCTCGATGGACCTGCCGAGCCGGCGTTCATACACTTAGAATGGCCCTCGCATCAGAATAATTCTGGGTTAAAGTCAGAATAACGTGCTTTTACCTTGTCCGTTTCATCAATCACATGCATCTCCTCCATGGCCATCTCATAGCTGACGTCCCTGTATTTGGCTCCATCGTATCCCGGCAGAGAGATGTCGATGAAATCTACTTTCCCGGCTTGTTTCTTTTGTAGATACTGGAGAAAGCGAATCTCTGTCACACATATGGGACAAAGCCCATCATATAGCACCTGGAACAGAGCAGAGAATAGACGATAACATCTCTGTTACATTTTGTGCGATAACGGGAAAATCTGAAATAGTAAAGGAACTGATTTAACTGCTACATATAGACAACTTTAGCTGTTAATCTGTTCAGGTTTAATCTGCCCTTTCACATTTGATGGATTCTTTCCGTCACACATCACAGTGATCGCTCATCTCTGCCCACACGTTATTCTTCTTGTCCATTGCTCTGGAAGGCTGATTATACTTGAACTCGCCCACCTTCTATACGTCTACTCGAGATGTATATTCTTTCTTGTCTCGACTTGACTTTCATTCCTCTTCTCTCCGGGTCAAACCTCCACCTCTCCACGTTCTTCCTAAACTGTTTTCCAACCTTCACTCTAGATTACAATGTCGTCTGCAAACACCAACGTCCACTAACTTTCCTACATGGATGTAGCCTAATTTCTTTCTTCATAATATATTCATATACTTTTTTTTTTTTTAAACTTTCTATCCAAGTGTTTGATGAATGCATTCCTTTTTGTTTCTTCAAGATTTTTAGTTTTGAGCACAAACTCCAATTTCATTGAGGCCATTTAAGTCAACATTGCTGTTTGTTAAAACAGCTGAGCATTGTTTATTTTGTTAAATGAATTGGAGAAAACAAGCAACAAGTTAAAATTCTCACTTTTCTATAATCAATACTTGTAATTTTATCTTTTGAGTTTAATGATCATTAAAATAAAAATATCTTCACTAAATTTCTAAAATCATAAGTTGCTACTAAATGTGTTGAACAAACTGTTGTGCATTTGTGAAAACAAAAAAAAGTTCTTTAAAATGAATATTTCTGCTAAACATTTATAAACATGCTGCCATAGTGTACTTTGTATATACTGAATTGTATATCTGAGAACTGTATCGAAATAAATGTTTCATAAATGGAAATTAAATTACATGCTTTCCACTAATAATACATTAAATTTGATTGTAATTATCTAATACTTTCAGTTATTAAAAAAATACTTAATCATTTTGTGAAGGGTTTTTTGAGTACTAAAGTAAATTCATTAAATTTTTTTTTTACAAATAATTTCTTATCATAATTGTATTCAAACATTATATTTTTGTAACCTATTTTGCATTTAGATGTACGTTCAAGCAAAGGAGCAAAACAATGTGTGATTATGAGAAGTTCTCTCTTCAATCTTTATTTATTTATCTAAAACAAAACTAAAATGATACAATCAATAAGCAATTGAAAAATAATAGAGGGAAGGACTGAAATGTAACGAAGGGGGCAGACACTATAAGAGAAATCTTCACTACTGCTCCTTTTCATTTGATATGGAAGTTTTGATGTTGAGACTGTATATTTTTTTTTTGAATGAAATAAAGAAATACAATACAATCCAGTGGTGCAATGATTCACTTCAAGAGAGAGTGGATAAATAAGCTTCATTGTGCAATGTCATATTCATACATGAGCACAATTATTGAAAATTATGTGTCAGAGAAAAAGAAAAGAAAAGAAAGCTAAAGAAACAAATGCAATTAACAAAACTAAACATATAACATTGAGCATGTTTCCTGGCCATGGCTCAGGGGAAACGGTTGGTATAGCTGGGACACTTGACATTTGTATCAAGCAAGAATTGTGAAAAACATGCATATGGGTTGAAGTGAAGTTATGCAGAGGAAGTTTTGACTTAATTAATGGCAACTTTGACTTAATTAAACTAAAGAAAAGGGACACAGAACAAACACCCATGATACAAACTATTTCATAGTAGAAGGTAGAAAACAACTATTTCATTTGGTGAATAATGGTTAGTAATTGCAATGCTTATTATTAACTCGCCTAACTGAATTACAAAGAAATTCGGAAGGTTCCACTGACCCAGTACAGGGTTAAGTATTTTCGATAAACAGCAGTACATTTCAGTAGAATCCCAGTAATGAACAGT
Source organism: Parablennius parvicornis (assembly GCA_900302745.1). NCBI lineage: Eukaryota > Metazoa > Chordata > Actinopteri > Blenniiformes > Blenniidae > Parablennius > Parablennius parvicornis. The sequence goes on along the minus strand of OMNM01064426.1, from coordinate 65,286 downwards.
AGAATAGATGAGTGTTAAAGTGTTTTTTTTGTTGTTTTTTTTACCCTGACACCAGCAGGCTCCGTGCTGAAGCTCCTCTGATGCTGCTGGTGTCTGCAGCCGGCTGCTGCTCTCACGAACCCCTCCGGTCCTGACGTTACACACCGGGGCGCCAGGGCGGCCACACGCCGGGACAAGCACAGTCCCACGTTAGAAAGCATGTCGAAGTCAGAATTCAGCTGAAATGAGCAGAGAGCGAACTCGTCTGTCAGGTCTGCTCACGGCTCCAGGGAGCCTCGTTACTTCGTTACATGACCCGTGTTACACAAGCGGAGCGGATAGAGGTCACGTGTGCAGACGCAGATCATTACGGACAGAAATGTATGACGTTAAAGTTGATAATATGCAACTTATTTACATTCATGTTTCCCGTATAATGTGAGTTAATCTGTTTGTTACAGAAAACATTTCACTGACCGTGGCACGCAATCAGCACAGCATGAATGGCGGAAGTGGGCGTGGCCTGCAGCGTCAGAGCTGGGTGAAGCGAGGTGACGTCCCACTCCGCCACGTTTTTACAAAACTGAAGCTGCACGAAAAACCTGGCATCCTGTAAGTATTTATTTCTTTTTATTTCTTTATCTATATATTAATTATTCGACGACATTTTGATAAAATTGTGCCTGGAGTTTGTTTGTCAATCGTCTGTTTTAAAGAAAAAGTGGGCTTTTGTTGAAGGTTACTGAAATGATTGGAAGTGAAAGTGTATCCATGAACAGAGTTGTTATAATCGATAGCAACAAAATGCAATAATGTACAGATTTGCATTTCAATTGTTTTTTATTTATACTCTAAACTCACTGAGAAAGATAGTTGCATTTTATCTCTTTAAACGCCAGCTACACCTTTAAATCCAGTCGCACATACTCCTCTTTAGATTATTCTCTGACAATGTAGTATAAGTTAGTTGTTAAAATGTCACAGAAAAGCAACAACACTTTAGAGATTGTATTATTATTTTATACATGTTATCTCTCCCTTTTTCATTCCGCCACATGTTAGATATTTACTTTGAACCATGCGACACAGACTGGTCTGGGATCATGTCATTTAACTTCTTCACTACTGAGAAACAAGTTATGATAAAACAACAGAAAGAATTCGAGGATTGTCCCACCAAAAACAAACAAAGTCCTTCCTGAAATAGATGTGAACCTGGTAACTCCAAAACCTGATAATCTTGTTCTGCATTAATATACACCTCATGCCAGTTGTACACTTGTGCCATGTGCCAATTCTTCCACATAGGCCTATATCTTGAAATGTGCATGAAAAGCAGAACAGTCCCTATTTTTATTCTTTTATAATATCCAACAAGAACATAACAATTTCATGAAATAAATATATATTTATATTTTTATTCTTTGCACGACTGGACACTCTTCTACTTCACACCAGCATGCCTTTTATTAATCTGCAAGTTCCCCAAAGTTCCTCTCTGCATTCTGTGCATATGCTTTGCTCTTTCCATGCCTTTTTTGGAGGCAATCGTGCATCAGTTCCACTGCACAGTCACTGCATTGCTTTTTATCACAATCCTAACTGGGAGTTCAAAGACTATGCTCTACTCTTGGTTTTTGGCCCTGGTTATCGCATACAGGGATTTCTTTAATGAGAAAGCTCATGTTGGACAGTTCAGTTGGAAAAATGAAAGAGAGGTTCAGATTATTTTGGTGGGAAAAATACTTTAGATTGAGCCACGCAGTCCAGCAGGAGGTCTTTATAGGTGACAGGTAGAAGTTTATTATCAAAGGATCAGGGTGGTGGGCTTGTTTTCGCTTCCTGCGGAGGTCTCCTGTGGACATTTGTAAAATCACTGCATTGGCTCCCCGTGTGTTTCAGGATTGATTTTAAGATCTTGTTAATAGTTTTAAATGTCTTAATGGTCTTGAGCCTTCTTATCTTTCTGACTTGCTTTTACAATATCAGCCCTCGCGGTCCCTGAGGTCCTCTGGCACCGGCCTGTTAAGGGTTCCTAGTGTCAGAAACAGGACCGATGGTGAGGCCTGGTTCTGTCACTATGGCCGACGTTTGTGGAACAGCCTGCCAGGAGACCTCAGGGCTGCAGAGATGGTTGGTGTTGTAAAAAGCAAGCTCAAGACGCACCTCTTTAAGTTAGCTTTTAATTCATTAATTGTGTACTTATTTTTATTCTATTGATTTATTTATCTATTTATTTATCATTTTTAATCTTCCGATGTAGATAGTGTTTTAGCTTCATATCATTTTTATCACTTATGAATTCATTTCATATTCTCCTATTCACTTCTCTGAGTTGGATTTTTATTTTTCTGATGCAGCTGATGTTTTAACTTAAGTTTATTTTCTTTTATTGAATCATTTTATAAACCCTTGTTTATTTTACCCCAGTGTCTCCTCATGGGGGCCTTCCGCATCGAGAGTTGTCTGGTCTGCCCATGGGGGCGTCTTTCTGTGGATCGTTCTGGCCACGATGGTGGAGCTCTTCACTGTGGTTCACTGATCGTGGTGGGGGCTCCTGACCGGCTGGGCCGGGGCGGTCCGCTGTAGTGCGGCCGCTCATGACTGTGTGCTGTGGCACCTCGGGATGTGGGCGACCCCCCAGGATAGTGTTTTCTCTCATGGCTTATCAGTGCCCAGCCATTCTTACCCTGCCTACATCAGTCGTTCTTTTATTTGTGGTCGTGTGTGTGTGTGTGCGTGTGTCGTGTTCTTGTTGGTGTTTGCATGTATGTCTGTGCGTATGTGTAGCTAAGTGTGTTTTAATTATGTGTTCTTTTTCTCTTCTGTTTCTCTTTCTTGTTGCTTTTGTTGTTTTTATTCACATGAAGCACTTTGCGATACAAGGCTGTATGAAAAGTGCTTTATAAATAAAGTTTGATTTGATTATTCACCTGATGAGACATGATTGTGAACCAACTGAGGCCTGATAGCTGCTAAGGCTATTCTTTAACTAATGGACTATGTGCCAGGACAGTTGTACTTTGTGTCATGTTAATGAGTTATAGGACATTGCCCAAACTAGATCTGATATCTTGAGTTCACTAAATGTTTTTAGACAGACATGTTGACAGAGAGAGGCTCAGTTTGGGAAACTCTTGTGTTAAAGTAGCATAACTCAATGTATCGTAATATAATAAAGAAATAAAAAAAAATAAGAGAAATTATTGAGTTGCAAGTATCGTGCAGGCAGAGCAAACACAAGCAGTGAAGGTAAGCCATCGTAAATATACATTTCTTCTTGAATAAATTGCACATTATTGCATAGCGCCATGAACATTTAACTCCACATCAGGACTTTTCTGAAAATGAGGACGACCACTTAGAAGTGTTATAATCACAAGGGAGAACCCGTTACAGTGTTGACTCCGGTTATGAAAATATGTTTTTTCAAACCTTCATACAGTCTTTAAAGCATTTTATAGGACAGTCCTTCTTTGTCTGAAGTTAAATGAACCACAGCACTACCAGGCTTTGGCTCTGTGCCTGAGAAATTATGGGATTATTATTGTAATTATGGTCCCATTGGCATTTTGGAACTGAACAGAACTCAGTAAAGAAACCAAAAGGGGTGAATGGTTTTCCAAGCTTTGTCCGAAGGGAGGATCACAGTCTTAGACTTTAGAAATCCTTGCTCTAAACAACAAGATGTTCTATATATTCATATGGGAGCTTGAGCTTGTCCCCATGCAGCCTAACTTATTTTTGTAATTTCTCACTAAGCCTTTATAATCTTTTTTTTTTCTTCCTATACAGCTAAATTATCAAACGGGGACAGTTTGTTTATGTTGGAAGATAAATGTTCTTGACAGCAAATAAACTACATGAAAAAATGTTGTGATGAATGTTCCCAGTCTGAGTCCGGGTATGTTTTCTTTGTGCAGGTGTGAGTTGCTTCCCACAGTCAACTGATTAAAAAAAACAAAATTCGCTGGAGATTAATTGGTGATTGTAATTCATCAGGTTGTAACCTGCCTTCACCAACAGCAAACTGAGATCAGGTGCCATCAAACCTGGATGTAATTCATTGGCTATTTTCTGTTGTTTGCGTAAAACAGACATTATGTTGTTAATTTTAGACAATTATGGTTTATTTTCAGGAATGAAACACAGCAATTTTAACCATTAAAAAATGTGTTTAAAAAAAATTCCTACAGAATGACTCAGAGATCTTATGATCAACACTTGGATACTTTGAATGAAGCAGTTTATTCTGTCATTCTAGCTGGTCAGAGGCTGGTTTTCTACTGACTCTCAGGGGTCCACAACCACGGTTATAATGTTCGTTTAAACATTTTAGACTACCAAAAATGTCAAATGAAAGCTAAGCAGCAGATGGAATCATGTTTTTGAAAATATAACTGGAAACTGTGACGCTGAAGAGACATAATTAGATTGTATTAGCCCCAGTGAAAGTGGGTACTTATATTTTATTTGAATATGCACAAAAGTCCTCAGTGACGTACACAGAAACAAAATAAATTTGATCAGGTTTCAATTTTTGAAAACTTATGTGTACAAAGTTGTGATGCAAAATTTAGTGATACTACAAATTTTGCAAACTGCTGAGTTATGCAATGTCACTGTCACGTCACAATTCTAAACATAGACCTTCTTAAATGGATCATTTCAAAATGATATGAGGAGAATTAGGAGATGAAACAAGTCAAAGCTCTTATATGCTAAGTCAGGAGTGTCAAACATAAGGCCCGTGGGCCAAAACCGGCCCACAAAGAGGCTTCAATCCGCAATTCGCAGCAGAAAGTATCATTAAAATAAATCTTTTGTTAAAATTATAGCAATCTCTGGGACAAACATTGACTTTTTTTTTTTAAAGTTATTCTCGGCGCCACCACAAAGAAAAACTTGAAAGTTTAAATTTAAACATTATTGTAGCACAATGTTACCGGTCTGAAACACTCAAGATGAAATCAGGCTGTATGAACTAAATGAGATTCACACCTCTGATCTAGGTATTAATTTGTCATTGCTAATACAGGTAGAGATGCAGACATGTGTTCTAATCTGGTTCTTAATGTCAGTTTGTTTTTTTAAATGGTGTGAAAATGTAATTTATTCCATAATATATTCTATCACAGCATTTCATCCCTTCCCCCAGGCTTTAAACAGGCTCAGGGCAGCAGAAACTGCACACATAGAGGGCAAAGAGCTCTCAGCAGGATCAGGCAAAATGAGGATAAAACAAAAAAACAAAAAAAAAAAAAGAAGAAAAATAAATCAAACAGAAAGAAGTCATGCATTAAGACAGGCAGAGGGAGACTAATTTGACTTATTGACCGAAGTATTTATTGTGTAACAGCTTCAGCTGGTTGCTTATGGTCAGTTTTATTTTTCCTTCAGGGGCACGTGATGAGATCAAAGGCCTCGCCGCAGCAACTCCAGTGAGCCGCAGGACTGTCACAGTCTGGCACAGAGACGCAAGGCTCAGGGTCTGGACAACAACATACTTTCACGGATTGTGCAGAGGTGAGGACCTGAACGTATGTAGACTATGTGTCCTTTGTGTAAACTCTGTGAATATTACAGTTTTGCTCTGCAGTTGTTTATTCCTCTACCTGTTCCCATTTCACAGTTTCTCGATTGGAACATGCCCCCCGCAGCACAGACCAATCTCGGCTACACCCCACCAGATGGAGGCTATGGCTGGGCCATCGTTTTCGGCTCTTTCATCTCTATAGGATTCTCCTATGCATTTCCCAAGTCCCTCACAATCTATTTCAAGGAGATTCAGGAATTCTTCTCAGTCTCCTACAGTGAGATTGCCTGGATTTCCTCAGTCATGCTCGCTTCAATGTATGCAGGAGGTCAGTGCTTGTCTTACTTGGTCTGATTTTTAACAAACACCTGAAAGAAATGTGCACATTCTCAGCATGCGGTTTTTAAAGGTAGCGCTAATAATCAAAGTTACATTCTTGTTGAACCTTTATAAGTAGCATTTAACAATCAAGTACCTGCTCTCCTGTGTGCAGGGCCCGTCAGTAGTATATTAGTGAATCGCTACGGGAGCAGACCCGTGGTCATGGTGGGAGGCCTCATGGTGTGCATGGGCATGCTGCTTGCTTCTTTTGGCACTTCGATCATCCATCTGTATCTTTGTGTTGGAGTCATTGGAGGTAAGTTGTGTTGTACTTGTCCTCATTAAATGCAACAAGTTTGTCTTTGTCAGTGATTTAGTAAAACATGCCCCAAATTAGTTACTTTTTAAAGTTATTTTAGTTCATCCAGTGGTGTGGGGTTTGTTTTTTTTGGAGAAAGTTATTACTAGTCCTAGTAATGTTTGCTTTCTGCGACTGGCTGACCATGGAGGATGTTGTACTATACCATAGAGGCTTGTCAATGTATTTATCATAATGTTACCCAATGCCACGTTTAGATACTTTGACTTTTCATATTCAGAAACTCTAAATTACACAAATTTAGGAAAACAATGTCTGCAAGTATGTCTGAGGAGCGCAGGCAGAGAGAGCAAACAAGTCTCTTAAGACTTTAAACTTAATCTATAATCGAGTAGTGCTGGATCAGCTGTCACTGAAATTAACTGTCTGTGGGAGTTGGAGCTGAGTCATTTCACTCAAGATAAAAAGTATCAGACAATCATGATTTCAGTAGCAATTTCGTTTGTATAATTTGAATTACAAGGCACCAATTACATTATTGCCACCTCAAGGCCATTTTTCAGAGAAAAACAACAATCTCTCATGAACAAGCAAAGGTTACACCTATTAGGTGTCATGTGAAAAATATGTTGAAAAGCATTATATCAAATAAATAAGCACATGTCTCAAAATTTCTATTTTGAAAAGTCTCTAAATTAAATAAATTTCTCACTGGTTTTTATGCTGTGCTCTACTGTCCTTCAATATCACTACATCTTCAAATGTTACCTTTTTCATTTTAAATCAGCAATTCCATCACCTTCTTCAGGATTTTAACTCATTAAATGCCAGTTTGTTTACACTATTACAGTTTATTTGATGAATCTCACCTGAAGTTCATGTAAAGTTGCCATTATAATTATTTTTAATCCTGTTGTTCATCAAAGTGTTGACCTTCTAGTAAATTATTAATTAGATTTTTTTAAGTATACAAGAACAACAGAATGGACATCCACTTCCTATAGAGCGGAACCAAAATAGAGAGTGTGTGTGTGTGCATGCATGTGTGTATATGCGTACATTGTGATAATACACTGAGTTTCTAAATAAATGTCATATACATATAGCTGAAAGTGAAATTAAAAAATGACCGACAAAGACATTCTTTCTGAACTGTTATACATAAAGACTGTCAAAATGTGTAAACATCAAAGCAAAAATACACAAATCTTTCTGAGGGTTCAGAAGGTAATATAATATATTAATAGCAAAAAAAAAAAAAAAGGTGTTTTTCTCATATTGTTAAGGTAAATGCATCAATCAGATTTCACAGCTATTCATTTTTTCCACTTTTTGTAATGTTACAGCCTTATTCCAAAATTGATTAAATTCATTCCTTCTCCCAAAAATTGCACACACAACACCCCATAATGGCAAAATGAAAAAAGCATTATTATTATAATTTTGTTTTTAGGATTTTTGCAAATGTATTACAAACAAAAAACGAAGAACTCACAAGTACATAAATATTCACAGTATTTACATATATATGTATTCACTTCCTGGATAAAAGGGTTAAAGTTTCCTGCAAGAAACGTGATGTACTTGCATGTTGTCTCTCAAGGTTGATGAGAGACAACATGCTGTTGGTCCTTTTATATATATATTTTTTATTATTTATGTGTTCATGACTGTTTTTGAACACAGATTCATATCTTGAAGTTTCACGGGTTTTCTTCTGTCTCTTTGCACCATTCCATCATGCAAACAGGTTTTGGTCTTGCCTTCAACCTGCAGCCGGCTCTGACGATCATCGGCACTTACTTCCAGGTCAAAAGGCCGCTGGCGAACGGACTCGCTATGACAGGAAGCCCGGTTCTGCTCTCCACTCTGGCTCCTCTCAATCAGTTTCTCTTTGATTCTTTTGGCTGGAAAGGCAGCTTCCTCATCCTGGGATCTATTGTTTTGAACTGCTGCGTAGCCGGTGCCCTGATGAGACCAGTCAACAAAAGTGTCAAACCCAGGCCAAACAACGAATCACCAAAGTGTAACGGGGCAGAGGAGGGGGAGGCTGCCGCTGCGGACCCCAGCATGCAGCCAACTGCCCTTCTGAGCGAGAAAAAGCAAAATGAGAGCAGCTGTCAGAACTGCGTGAACAAATTCATCGACTTCTCACTCTTCAAACATCGGGGCTTCCTCATTTACCTTGTCGGTAATGTGGTGATGTTCTTTGGTTTTTTTGCGCCCGTGGTTTTTCTGACTCCCTATGCCAAAGATATGGGTGTGGATGAATATTCAGCAGCCTTCTTGCTTTCTATTTTTGCTCTGGTGGACATGTTCATCAGACCAGTAACTGGCTTTCTCGGCAACACCAAGTGGATTCGGCCAAGAATACAATATTTCTTCAGCTTTGCTGTTTCGTACAACGGCGTGTGTCACCTGCTGTGCCCTCTGGCGTCCGGCTACACGGGCCTGGTCGTGTATGCAGTCTTTTTCGGTTCGGCCTTCGGGATGCTCTCCGCGCTGCTCTTTGAGGTTTTGATGGACCTTGTTGGAGCTCAGCGCTTCTCCACTGCAGTTGGACTCGTCACCATTATCGAGTGTGCTCCAGTGCTTCTGGGACCTCCACTTTCAGGTTTGTGAGTTCTCAGAATAGCAACATCTAATTGAGATTTTATCCAACCAACACAACGGGGGAGTGTTTTAATTGGTGCTTCTTCTCTTTCAGGAGCTCTGGTTGATATATTTGGAGATTATAAATACATGTACTACGCTTGTGGTGTCCTCATGCTGGTGCCTGGCATATATTTCTTCATCATGCATTACTACAACTACAAGAAACTGGAGGAGGAGCGCAGGCAGTTTGTGGAGAGGAGGACTTCTGAAGCTATTGAAATGGACTAAGATGACAAACCTATGAATGAACCACACGAGTGAAACTTCTCACTCTGACGTTCTGAATATAGAGAAACTTCTTGTCAATCTTTTAGCGTGGATTCAAAAACTTATTTTGTACTTCAGATTATCTATAAATTGTGCATTTTGTATTATGTTGATGGTTATTTAATGTATGCTGTCATTTAACATTGTTCAGTGCCTCGAGCTTTTATGATCATTGTTCATAAATCATCCCCAACCAGTCATGTTGCTTCTGGTGCAGTAATTCTAATGGAATCCATAAATTCATACATTTTCTTTAGTTTTTTTTTTTTTTTTTTGTTAAGAGGAAGTGAAAAACCCTATGGGGCTGATATAAAGTATAGTGCTGACTTAAAACTAACATTTCGGAGCCATTACACATCTGCTTTTATCATTATCTCACCACAAGATGGCAGTGAATCCAATCATGTGCCTGTAACAAACAACATCCTCTCCATTAAACTGCAATTAAACAACAGGGTGGTCATTGGTGGTTTAGGTTTTTACAGCTTTGCGTTCTGTAATCTGAATCAGGACTCTTGTTTGAGAAGCAAAATTTTAAGAGTGGGTACAGCAATTGTAAATATTGTTAATTACACGTTGGTCTAAAAGACTGAAGTTTTTTTCCTTCTCTATCACTCCCCTCCAAACCCCATACTCTGCCTGTACAATCACTGTTGGAGCGTAAAAATACTTCATTCTTCACGTTCCAGTCTACAATAAAATACATTTTCATTGTCAGAGATCACAAAAAGTGTTTCACTGCAGCTTTGCTTTAGCACTCTCATAAAAAAAAAAAAAAATCACTCCGAAGTTGTGGAAATGTTTCAGGCTGATCTTTTAAAGAAGTCTGCAGAACCTCATGTGCATTTAATAACAAGGCTGAATTTGCATGTCTGTCTGAAGGATTGAAATGCTTCACTCAGTCTCGCTGACACAAAAAGTGCTGCACATATAACACATTTACTATAGCTGCAGGCGAGAAGTTCAGATATATTAGTATTTTAAAAATGCATTTTACTGGATCATGCATCTTTAATGAGCAGCTAATGTGTATATATAGTGAGTTGCTATATTGTGGCTAATAAAGAAGCTAAAAATATCAGATCGGAGGTTCTGAGTAATCGCCACAGAGAAAACACTTTAAAAACAGACAAGTTTTGTGACCTCCTGCTCGGTCACATTATTTCACCAGATGTCATAACTTTCTGTTTTTGCACACTGTGTGATCATATAGCCACAATACTACTCCTCAAGCACATGCAAGGTACACGAGCAAGCCATTTCAATATAAAGCACACTGCCATTATTACAGATGTATATGCTTAAATGATCCATTCTTATCATTTCCCTGCAAGGTGCATATTGACCCCCTTTTCAGATGGATGAAAATTGCCTATGGGAGCGAATCAATATATTTATTTATAACCTTAGATAACATTATCTAAAAAGAAAATCTAATGAACAGTTTAAGTCTGTCTCCTATGGTTCGGTGGCCGTCTCTTCAGATTGTAATTTCAATCGACTTAACATCATGAGGCCGGAGCCAAACCTGCTTTGGTAAATTTGGAAACAAGTCAACACTCCATTGACCTCATCCTGTTCGAGACATCTTGTTCCTGTTTACTTTTCTAGTTTCATCATGTCAATATTGAGTTATTGATCCAGATTATATTACATAACAAGTTGGGTTTCAGTATAAACTTATAATACATCCATTATTGTATAGGTCATATTGCTAAATAAATACCGCAATTTCTGGACTATAAGCCGCAACTTTTTTCAAACGCTTTGAATCTGCGGCCTATACAATGTGGCTAATATATGGATTTTTACGGGTTATCAGGCTTCCTGTCACCAGATTCTACTTTCGCATTTGGATACACAACACAGCACTGTGTGTAGGAATTTCCAGCACTATAAAAGAATTCACAGGAATTGATGAAAATATGAGCAATCCCTGTGTTCCCACAGAGAAATTCCTGCGCTGTTACAACGTGGACACCTGCGGCTTACATATGTACTTTTTTTTTCTTTCTAAATTTTGCGAATGCAGCTTATTCAGGTGCGCTCAATAGTGCGGAAATTACGGTAGTTCATAGAGCCTGCAGCTTGGACTGCTGGAAGTTCCAGAACAAGCTTCAGTTGAAATCTCTCCGGACTTTCTCATGAGTAGAGACAAGAGAAGACAAAAAGCAACACCAGAAAACACTACTGAAAGTGTACTTGTACAATTTAATAGTCAAGCACCATTGCAGTATTCTACAGGAGAAATGAAAACGAACTGCAACAACCAGTAAGGAGTGCATCCAGCAGAATAAAGAAACAGTGAGAGGCTCTAAAGCATTATCGCAACAGGAGCAAAGTGAAGAGTGTCAAGTACCCCAATGTCTGTCATCACTTCATTTTGGAGGGCTTAGAGAAACTCCAAAAACAAAACGAGGATTTGAGCAGCCCAGTCAGAGCTCTGCCCTCTAAAAGGTAATACCCATGCTTACTTAAATTACATTAGTGAACTTTACGTATTTCTCACTATCCTGTTCATTTAACTCATGAATGATTGCAAGTATGTAGTCATTTTTTACTCAAGAGGTTTAAAACTATGTTAATCAAAGTAAACTGGAGTTGTAATTTTTGAATGAATGCAGAGCTCTGCTGTGCACATGCGCAGTAGGTTCTGGGCATTTCTGTGTGGACTTTGTGCATGGGCTTCCTCCCACTGTCCAAAAACATGCGTGAGTTCAATTGGTGATGCTAAATTGCCCCGTGTTAATCCTGTGAGAGTCGAGGTGTTTCCTGCCCTCGACCACAATACACAGGTATTGGCTACGGTGGGCCAAGACCCTGAACAATCAAAAAATTTACGAAAATCTGAAAGCAAAGTTTTTGTTGTGCTTACCTTAAGTCATCAATTTAGTGGGTTTACTAAATTCTACTGAGTACAACTACTCACCTGCCACCGAGCATTTTTAACTCTATTATACATCTATATGTTCCTTAGATGTCGCCTAAAATTGGTCTACCAGGGGTAAAGAAATGAAAGTTTTTTAGATATCTCAATGTAGACTAGACATCCAAACGTGTATATATAGACATCTTAGACATTTAAATAACCTACAATAGACGTCTAAATTTAGATGTCTAGACATTCATGCATATGCCAAATATAAATACAGGTATAGACTTAGATGCTGAATAGACATCTATTCGAGGTCTAGTCCAAATTTAGAAGTCTAAAGAACTTTAAATTCTATACCACTGTTCGACCATTTTTAGATGAGATGTCTGAAAGACAGAAAAAAAGGTTTCTTGTCGATATTTTAAATTGACAAAGTATTGTTAATGCATATTTTCATAAACATCAAATACATTAATATTTTGTCAATTTATGAAATATTAAATAACCAAAAATGTACTGTAGACCCAGATTCTCTGCAGATACCAAACTTTACCCCCAGTGCTTACCTTGATACGTGTACTCCCAGGATGTTCGGACTATTTTGCCAATGTTGTTTCTCTTTGTGGACCTTCTACAATACATTTTTACTCTGATGTCATGCTTATTCATAATTTAACACTAATCTACATTCGGTAATGATCAGTCCACTGTAATTGCAATCATAGTACATTTTTCATTCAGAATATAACCATTACAACCATGGAGTGAGCATAATTTTTTTTAATCATAGAAAACAAACATTCAAAACAAGCTGAACACAAAAGTATAAAGTAGTAACGTAAACAAATCTTTTTGTGATACAAACTGACAGAAATTTAACTACTATTGACATACGTTTATTTACAAATTATTATTAACATGGTGAGCTTCTTGGTCTCTCGTAGCCCCCCCACCACCACATCGAGCTGGTGCTTGCAATTGATACCCCAGTGTTGCCCGGACCTGTTCCTCCGTCGCCTGAGGAAGTGCAATGGAACAGACTCTGCAAACAAGCAAATAATAATAATAAAGAAATAATAATTTACAGCAGTAGTATTTCCATATAGCAGTATTCAGACACTAACACAATTACAACATTAGGTACTTATTTAACCAAAGCACCACATTTCTACCACACCTAGTGAAAAAATACAGTCAATAACTATATTGAATGCACATTTGACCATTTAAACAAATATAACTTTTGTACTCATTAAATTCTTGGCAAAAAAGGTAGGTGGAACATGTCGGAATTGTGAGATTGACGAAATTAATAGTAAAATGCAGTAGCGTGCGGTGGTGTTTCAGTCAGGGCTAGCAGTAACAATTTAAGGCGTACTACTGTCATGCATGCGCATGTCAATAATGGAGAAAGAGCGCTATGCGGAGATGTATGAACACAGCGACATTGCATTGGTCAAACAAAAACCTGACTTAATTTAATTGTGGCGGCTGCCGCGATTCTATGGGAAACACCAAATTATAATCAAAAACAGCACCAAATGCCAACAACAGCGCCAATCTAATCTAGAGAAAGTAAAAAATTTAAAAACAAATAGCACTCACCATCACTAAAAGGTATCGAAGCAGGACCCCAATCATATCCTCCAATCTGGCTGTTAAATTAACCACCACTACCTTTCCACAATAGCAGATATAAACAGAGCGCCATCACGCACCTGCCCATGGGCCAATCAGTCAAGCTCATTTGAACGACAACACCAAGGCCAGCTCTAGAAACTCTGTTTGCCCTAGGTCGTTCTGTCAATAACACATCTAAATTTGATTGGCTGATGACACAGTCACTCAGCATTTTAACCCAATAGCAGCGTCCAGCTTCGATCAGAGGTTAGCAGCTTTGGAGCTGTGATGCGTTTATAGGACATAGGAGAGTTGAGATTCACAAAATATAACCAGTCATTTTCTGGATAAAGTTGCATACTGAACAAGTAGCCTAATTAAGTCCAGATGCAGATTTCAGAATCACTTTTTAATTACTTAAAAAAAAAAAAAATAATTTTTGACAGGGCTAGCAGTGCCCACTGCCCCTGACTACACACCACTGGTAAAATGTTTGGAAAATAGCCTTACAGGAAGCTTTTAACATTGGCAACAGAGAAAGCAGGCCCTTAATTGCTTTCACAGCAAAACATTTCAAAGAAAAACAAACAAACCACAGAACGCCAAGTTAGCGGTGTCATTTTCGATAGATGCCGTTGGGCCCACGTGGCGTATGCTGGTTAAGTTAGCAACACGTTATCCCTCGTGCTGACAAACAATACACTAGGCCTACATGTAACCAAATGCTAAACTGATGCACACTGACGGTGAAAGGATCGTGTTTGATTGCATCAGGAATATTGCAAAACTAAACATTTGACCATAATATGTCCTTTAGCACCCACCTTTTTTTTTTGAAGAAAGTCTAAATTCTTGAGCTCAGTCGGACAGACGTGAAGTCAAGTGTATCAATGCGCATTCTACAGCCGGAAGTTGCGTGTAGTTCACAAGGTGAAGCCGTTTTCATGTTATGGTCGTACGATCTCCATACTGTAATGAAGCAGGGGTGTGGCGGAGCTACCAAAAATTTTTTGTCGCTAATCTCTTTGCCTTGTGGCTATGGTGCTAACATTTATCACGGACTACTTCGCACTGAGCGTAAGCAGATTTTGCCCGGAACTGGTTGCACGGTGCGTCAAGCGAGCGTGGTACGCAAATAAGCGCTTCCTCCCACAGCAGTGGTCTAGTTATACGCGTTGAAATGCGGGATATTAGAGGTCTACAGCTAAACTATACTGTATAACAATTATAGCTATTAAAATGAGTTTAGTCTGATATTTAGAGATTAGTTCTGCAACGTACAGTTTTTACTTTAAATAAACAACTATTGATTAATGGATTCAATTAAATTGTCTAGATTCGTCTATATCTAGACATTGACATGCAGTAGAGATGTAGTCTAAACCTCGTCTATAGCCTATCTACACTATACTGTATATGACACAATGGCTATCATGATTATTTTTAGTTGGAGATCAGTTATACACCTTACAGTTGTTTTTTTAATAAATAGTTATCGAATAATGGATTAAAGTGAGGTATCTAAATTCCGTCTAAAAATAGACGGAATCGAGACGGTTGAAATTAGGTCTAAAAAATAACTAGACATCTAATATCCGACTAATGCTTAGTGAGCGGCTTATTTAAGTTGATAAGATTTGGAAAGCTCAAGCTTAGTATACTTGCTATTTCTAAATTCTCAAAATAGTAAACACAGTTGAATTCTAAGTAAACTTGGCAAGTAGATGTGACGTAAACTGAACTTCAGACTAATGATGACATTTACTTACCATTTATTAGTGCAATGGGTTTCCTAGATTCATTTAAGTAATCTCAACTTTTACCATTTTACAATGTGGAGAACAATCATGAACATTTGGACGCTGAGATCTGTGAGAAGGACCAACAGCTAATTCAGAAGGAGGAGCAGGTTCAAGACTTGCAACTATCTCTCTCCTCACAATCCTCACAGGTACTTTGGACTGTCAAGAGGCCATTTGTGGCAAACTCAAACAAAAACTGCTGGAAAAGAATGGAGGAAAACAACCATCGGTACCAACCTGGAGAATATGTTGGTCACCCAGCTGGAGGAACTGAGCTCAGAAGTCACAACTGTGAACCAAGTTCTACAGACCAAGCAGACTGAGGTCACAAACTTTGTGATCCATGGTTGATGAAAAACGCAGAGAATCCAATGAGATACAGGTCATTGAGAAGCTGGTTAAGATGCAGGAGAGAGTGGAGAGAGTGGGGAATAAGAAGAGGGAAAAGACTGGTGAGAGAGGGGAAGGAGAAGGAGACAAATCGGAGACCATATCCAGAAAAAAATTGTTTAAAACAGCAAAAGAACAGCCCGTCATTTCACTATGGGGGATTGAGCCTTCAGTTGCTCCTACGACATGAAGCTGTTTTACAAATATAGGTGCTATAACATAATGTGTCGATGTGTCCGTGGATGTATGTTAATGAGCAAATATAAAGCGGGGGCCTCCAATTAGTGGTGGTTCCCATAAGCTCTGTATCATCCTAACAGCTTGGACATAATCACTGAGATGAACTGTGAGGGATGTTGGTAAATCTGACCTTAACTGGGACCAAGAAGATTGAATCCAAGCAGCTCTGCTTCTAATCCAGGTTGTGACAGCTCCGCTGCAGAGACACAATGTTTTAACAGGAGCGTGTGTGCTCATCCCCACGGCTGGTTTCAAGCCATCATCTTTGTTTTATATGAAGCTGGGCTGTCCGTGAAGAAAAAATGGCGATACTGTCTTTTTAATTCAACATGTTTGTTAATAATCGCTGTTAATCTCCTTTATCCACAGCGGCAGAACTAATCTGTCTTCCTCTATGTTTACACTCGGAGGGAGGGCAATGTCGTGTGAACGCCAGAGACTTAAGCATTTATTCATCTGCCCTGTGGCCGGAGCTGTTAATGACACATCAGTGGTTGGAAAATAAGCATCGATATCCAGGGCTGCAGCCAGCATGGATACACGGGGCGGGTTGACATTATCCATCCAAGGAGCCCTCAAGGATTCAATCCCCCGTTGTGGACACTGGAGAGGCCGTGTCCTCAGCGTGCCTTAACAGACTGTCGTCCCTGATCAAGCACAAGATTTACTGACATCATTTGGAGAAAACAAGGCAAGATCAATAAGTTTGGATGCAGCAACATGGTCACCTTGATATTTATGTTGAGAGAACACTTTTTTCTGCAAGAAATTTCCCAAAAATCTGATGCTATCTGGCACAATAAGTGAATGGTAAGGAGGAAAGGTCTCCAGATTTTGTGCCGCCCTCTGAACTCCCTAGAGGGCAGTCTGAGTCAGGGGAAAGTCCTGCAAAACACTTCTGCTTATATTTGTTCATCCTGAAGTAGCATGCAAACAGTAAACAAATCATTGCATTCACTCTGAGTTATTTATATCCAAGTATTTCTATTCACACATCTAGTCCAGTCTACATTTGTCTATCAGCAGGTATCACTCATTATTTGTTTGATTTCCAAGTTTAAAAAAAAAACACCTATTGTACAATCTTCTTTTTAAAGGATAACTGTTAAATTAAATCAATATGTGTTTTTTTTTCAATCTACAAACCTCCTTTGATCTATTCTTAAAAAAAGAGTATCCAATTCAATGCATCATGTATTCATATCCTGATGTGTTAACTATGCAGTTTGAATTATATTGATTTTACAGCGATGAAGTGAGAAGCGCAGCACTGCCAGACTCACACATTTACATTATTTATTAGGTTTACATGCCCAGTGATTTGTGTGTGGCCAAATCTCATGTCAATGCTGTGAATACATTGAAAACAAAGATATCATAACCAATGGTGGCCCACCCATAATATATTGGGTGGCAGCAATTATCTGTTACCCCATGATGTTTGTAACATTCTTCAGGTACTCCATTAGATTCACTTGTATGATCTAGTGGCTACAGCAGCTCCGTTACAAATATCAGTTTAGCTTGAGGTCATAAGAAGCTTTCAGTATAGTGATATGTTGATATTAGAGGCTGTATTTCCCAGAAGTGTTGAGATTCCGTATATTAATAGGGTGGCTAAAATATTACAAACCAGCGTACCTTTTAAAGCGGGTGGCAATTTACATCTATGCATAAATACATAGAGCAATTCACTCCATTTATTGCAGTGTGTGGTAATACACTGATTGCATGAAAGCCAATCCAAATAGAGACTCATTGTACAAATAAATTGTCATCAGAGAAAGACTAAAAATTAAAAAAAAAAACAAAACAAGATAGAAATTGATTTTGAAAATGCATCCATGGGATTCTTAGGGAGAGAGGGTTTCACTTATAGCAGCAGGGATTTCAAAAGCTCCAGTTTCCCCTTTGTGTTTGTGAAAAAAACTAACAAACCCAGATCTGAAGGATGCCAGCGACACAAGGATGCAGTGCATCATCTTTAATGTAGGCCAGTGTTGACCAGGCAGGGCTCCAATATCTGGAACTAAATCTAAATGGAGTGAGAAACAAAAGAAACCGCAAGAGTTCAGATTGTAAGAAGCCAAAGCATGAACTATCTTGTTTGGCTCACTCATAGGAAAAGGAAGCAGACTTGGATTATTCCATAAAAATGGAAAACACGGGGAAAAAGAAGTTAAGACTTTTCTGGTTTATTGTTATGCTGAATGTGAATTTATTGCTTGAAGGAAATGAATTGCAGTTTTCTGACCAGGGCACAATCACACACTTGTGCTAAAGCGGTCTGAAGGCTGGGACATATTAGTTTGTTAAATACATGAATTTTCAATTCATATGGAGGAGGAATATTTTGAATATGTCTGAATTATGAGAGAGAGTTAACTTCTGACTGTCTCGAGGCCAGGCCAAGTGTCTTCTTTTATTTATTCATTTAAATCAACATATGATCACCTCTATCTCTGGCTAAATGAAACGATTAACCCCCCAGCCTTTATTAGTGTGGACACTGGCTGTGTCAATCTTAGTCACCCGATTGGCTGGATGAATTAGCCAATCAGCACACTTGATCTTATTTGTTATTTTTATTTTTCTGCCTTTAAAATAATTCCTTATGTGAATAATATGATGGTATATTATAAATTTATAACATGAGAAATGTTGCTTCTTGATGTTAAACAATTGATATCTACTTAAAATGAGAAAGGACTGCCTTAGCCGCGCCTCTGTTGTCTAGCTTAGCCTTAAGTCCTGTATTTACATATGTGTAAAAATCTAGTTATAATATTGACTTAATACAATTGTTTTGTTTTTTTAATCCCCGTGCTGGTTTTTCTGAGGTTGAAGGCATCATACTGAATCATGTACTGAGATTGCTTACATGTGGATTTAGATTGACAGTGAAAGGAAGAGGGCTGTGTCCTTCCTGTATCCTTGGATCTTCTCTGGCTGCGTGCTTTCACCTAATCTGGTGGGACAAAACATGTTTAACAGGTTTTGTTTGTTTTGTTGTTTCTATAATCAATGTGTTGATGATGTAGGCTATTGAATATAAATCAGACATTGTTGTTTTATTTTATTTTTTCAAGTAAGGAGCAAAGAAATATAAGAACCATTTTCTTTTTGCTGATCCTTTGTGATTATGAAGGCGTTGATTTGAAAATATCAAGGGCATTAATGTACAAATTCTGCTTCAACTTTCAAGAAAGGAACAAACAAACAAACAAACAAACAAACAAACAAACAAATAAATGATTAAAAAAAATTTAAAAATTTAAAAAATTTAAAAAATTTAAAAAATAAGTAAATGTTGCTATAATTGCGAAAACTAGGTTATATCTGGTTGAAACACTACAATGAACAGAAAATGTTTTATTGCTAGTAAAAGCTTCAGCCATTTCACACTTTCATTGTTACCTTTTATTATTTGGTGACCTCTATGAAAGCAATCCATGTATTTCAGCTGACAAAATATAATGATAGTGTCGCATTTGTCACCCCAAAGTGCAAGATAAGAGCTTCAAACATTGAACAAGAGATGAAAGAGATGGCTCAGTTAACAGCGAGTTAACAAATACAGCTATTTGGCTTTAGACCCGATATATTGTATGTATATATATTTTTTCTTCCTTTTTTACCAATGCACCACAGTAGTCTCAATATTCTGGCTCCCCCGGTAGAATATGGATGTATCGGTCTTTCAGTTCAATAAGTGTTACGATGTAAATCTGTCAAATTGTGTGAATGCAGAGCCTTGTATTTGACATGAATATCATCTGCATCACACCGATAAGCTTCAGGACCCTCTGTAATGTGCCCAAAGGGAAGCATATACAAGGCAAACATGAGTAAATCGGTGACAAGTGTTTTTGGCACACCACCCGGACTGAGGTGCAGATGAGGAGGCATCGTTAGTGAGAGCATTCCCATTAGAGGAAGAAGGAACAGAGCCACTCCAGGGCTGACTCTGAGATACTTACACCCTGCTCAAGCCTCTAAACAGGAATACTCTGTTCTGCGGCATCAAATGCCTCTTGGCAACTCAACTGCACTGGAAGAAAAAAAAAAGCGTTCTCCTGCATCAACACCCACTAGTCGGCCGTTTGAGACTGATGAGTGCAATTCCCGAGCAGTGTGTGAAATGACATAGTGAGAGGGGTCGCTGGTAGTGGTGATTCTACTGAACATTTTCTCCCAAATGCACAGCTGATGTTCTGCCTTTATGAAGCTTTCTGCTCAATTTCAGAAGATTGATGTTGTTTTTCTTTTTCTAAATAATTCATAAATTTTGTTTAACAATTAAAGGCCTGGAGTTTGCATGCTCCTCATCTGTGTGAGTAGATTTTCTCACACAGATAAATGATAAATTAAGTGTGAATGGAGATAGTGTGTTTTTCTGTGTCGGCCCTGTGATGATAGGTAAACTCTCTTTAGTTTTAGTTTAGATAAAGTTGCTGATTCTAAAGAAGATGAAACTCTAAATGCTGTTTTGCTAAGTGGATGACCATATTAATATTTCTCAATATTGAGACATACACTAATCAAATCAAATCAAATCATACTTTATTTATATAGCACTTTTCATACAGCTTTGTATCGCAGAGTGCTTCACATGAAGCTTCACATCAGCTTTAGCCTCATAGGCAATGACAAGTGAAGTAAGGTACGACTGATTGTCGTTATCATGGCTCCTGTTAGTAGGTGAAATTTGAATTATTCTAAGCAAAATAACTGATCAGTTGTAAGGATGTGCTTGACAAACTGGGTCAGAATATCTGTAACTGCAGCATCTTATGGTCTGTTCCTGGTCCGCAGTACAGTATTTAGTAGTTCATCTGCGCATTTTTTAACAGTATCATCACCAAATGAGGTTCACATGAGGAAGTTCTGACTTTCTAAAACTACTTGAGACAAACCATGTGAGAGTCTGAGTTTGGAGTAATATTGTAGCAGAGAGACAATAGACAATCGGATGTAACTTGTGCTCTTGTGGTAAATAAAGTAATGCCAGAACAAACGTCACTGTGAATTGGTTAACTTTCATCTTGACTGTTGTAGATTTTGCAGTTTTCACACCAAGCAGAATAAACAAGCTCCAGCGTAATAAGATAAAAGTGACATATATGCCTAGATGAGTTCAGTTAGCAATATTAAAAAAAAGAAGGAGATTGGGCCTTTTTGGAATTGAAAGAACAGTTTTAGTATGTGCTTATAGTGTTCAATACTAAAACAGAGGACAAACTTTGGAGTTGAGAGTATTTATAGGTCATTGTGGTATCAGTGTTCCAGTTCAGTCCAGTTGAGATCGGTTTAAGCTGTATATGGCCCCTGAACTAAAGTGAGATTGATTTACATTTATGAATATACATATTATTTGTGTCGTCTGCAAGTGCAGTAGAAATATTCACTACGAGGTGAGAATAAATTTTGTCTTCCCCAGGCAATATAAAATATCCAGCAGAAGGCTTTAAAAGCCTTAAAATGAGGGAAATCCCTCTGGAAAATCAGATCCTCTATGGATGGATGGACAAAAGCCATGGTGCTAATATAGAGCTTTGAGGAACCCCTCTGGGGATTAAGACAATTATTTACTCTTTTTAGTTGTTTTTGCTGTGTACAATCTTCTGACGGAACTATCTGGAACTTTACTTGTTAAAACGCTCTATTCAACTACTAATCACCAGCAGTGTCTGTTTGATCGTTAGTTCAAAAATATGCAGGTGGTGTTTAATTTTTTTTCTCCTTTTTTTTTTTTTTTTTTTTTTTTATTTTTTAAAAA
>OMNM01064426.1:32892-43483 GCA_900302745.1 Parablennius parvicornis | reverse complement strand
TTTTAATTTTTTTTTTTCTTTTTTTTTTTTTTTTTTTTTTTTTAGAATTCTAAAAACTACTTGCCCATAACAATGCACAGGAAAACAATGAGTAAGGAAAAAAAGGGCTGCTGCAGGTACTGCGGCTACACAATGAAATGAAACTCACTTCACCACTCGAAATTGATGGGAGCTGCAGATTCACATGATAATTCTCTGCAGGTTTGTGACCCCTCTCACATTGTCACATTGTTTTCACAGTGTCATTTGTTACGTAATGAATCAAACATCACTTGTGTGCTGAGGTTGTGTGAAGGTTGCTGGTGCTGAACGTGCCAAAAAATAAGAAATTTGAAAAAAAGGCTCCTGTAAGACTTTCTCTGTCTTTGGATGAATATCATTGCTTGGATGCTTTTTGTCTTTTTGAGGCGAAGGCAGTTTGATATTGCAGACACTCGACCAAGCAAACTGTGCCGCTGCTGCAGCTGGACATCAGGTTTCCTTGTGGAATACAAACGGGACAAAACAGAGCTCTTATGAAGACGGACGTGGTTTTTTTTTTTCTTCTGAACACGACAAAAGAGGAACTTAAACCTCTAAACTACTCAATCATGACTAATGCTTGTAAAAAAGAAATTGAGTCGCAAAGCAAAAGGACTTAATAAGATTATGTTACCCCGTAATTAACAATCTGTGAAACACATTGCCCAAAACTGAGAACAGAGACGCTTTTTTGTCCGCCGTCAAGCTTAAGAATGTGTGAATTATCATCCAAACACACATTTACTCCACTTTTCACAGTTGACAATGCTGAGCCTCTGACCAATATCCTTAATCTGCCACTCAAAATACATTTAGCCTTTTGTGAGAACAAATGTGCGTTTCCGAAAGCACTGGTTATGGAGAGTCTCTGCTGCCTATTAGAACCATTGTTCCTCTTTATCTGTTGAATACAGACGACCACTAAAGCTTGCACGTCTGCGGATGCTGCCACTGTTGTGAGCATATTACCAGAAGAATGCAAGGATTGTCCTACGGATTATAATCTATCCCTTTGAATACCACACTGAATTACACTGCAATGTAAACAAATTTGATTGAAGAACTAAACATTGGGATGGTCGACATTAACAACACAAGCATTGTGGTTGTTTACACATTTTGCACATAGACACTCTGGTGTTATCTGAAGTATGTGCACAATAATAATAATGATAAAAAAAAAAAAGAAAGAAATTAAGTGGGTTGTTATCAGTCCATCGGAGTAGCTCATTCAAGTGACCAATTCGAACCGAGAGATAACATTGTAAGAGTTCATTTAATTCCTCAGTCCTGATTTGGAAAATTGTATTGAATCTAAGATAGATCCCAATCCCCATCTGCAGACGACGGTGATAGGCATCCCGGCGCCGTGTCCTCAGGGATCGACGCCCCGGCCTGGGCTGAGACTGAGAGGATGACAGAGACTGGGCATGGAAAAGGGAGAGGAGCAGAAATAATTATAAGAGCAACTGAGGCGTGTCGGCTTGTCCTTGCCTCAAAATGAAAAGCAGGATGAAACATGATGGCACAAATCAACTGCTAACCCATATACAGTACCTGATTCACTCATAACAGCTGTGTAATTACGCACAGGGAGCCTTGTAAATCTCAGAATCTGTTACCAAATCATGTCATTTGCATATTTCTGGTCCGAAACATGAATAACTAGCTGTACCATTATTTGAAAAAAATGAAATTATCAACAAGCAGAGGAAAGTAGTGCTGGTATGTAGGGTGCATTTCTAACTAACTAGTGTTGATACTCAATGTATAATGTTTTTTTAAATGTTTTTTTTCTTCTTTGGTCACTCATCTGTGCTGAGAAGGTTTTGATGACACTGGCCTTTGTAACTGTGAATGAACGCTACAGTGGCTGAAGTGAATCAATGTCCTCTGAGGTTCTTTGTGTTTCAAGGACAGTCTCTCCCGAGTCTCCGGCTGACATGATGAGGTTGTTGACTGTCACAGCTGCCTTGCTAAGCCCGCCAAAGGTGTGTGATTAAATCCCCATTCTTTTCCTAAAGAGAAGTGGAGCCATTTAGAAAACTATAAACCATATGGACAAGTCAATAAAATGTCTTTAAAGCGGACCTTATAGGTTCTCTGAGAACAAAATCACAATGGAAACAGGATGCCTTTGTGTGCTGCACACCATGTGAGTGCGAACAATTTCTTCGTCTTTTGATTTCATGTCGGTGAAGAAGACTTTTAAAAGAGTTGCCAATGGCTACGTAGGTGGAGAGGTGGTCTTATTTTCTCCCGTGCGGGTATTATTCTTTTCATTATATACCTAGTTTTAAGACACAAAAGAGAAATCATTTGCAAAAAAAACCCCCCTAAATTACATAGATTACATGGTGTGCTATGGTTAAAAACCTTTGCTGTGATAAACACAGTAATTCTATTACAATGTTTCAGCTTTTTGAAAAAAATAGAAATAAAAATGTCACTCATTCTCAAAATAGGTTTTGACCCTGTATGAACTGTGTTGGCATATTTTGTTAAATTCAAGCATTTCAAAGGTTTTGGTTATTCTGTGTGAAATTGTTTTTCAGTTGGTTGAGTGTGTCGTCTTCCAATTACAAGTTGTGGGTTTGATGACTCATCTCATCCTGTCCATGTAAAAGTGTCCTTGAGCAAGACACTGAACCCCTAATTGCTCGCAATGGGGGGTGAGCACCTTACATGACACTGCTGTGTGTGCGTGCACGTATGCGTGCATATGTATGTATGTGTGTGTGTGTGTGTGTGTGTGTGTTTGAATGGATAAACAGTAAAAATGTGCCAAATAAATGATGCAAAAAATCCCCCCAGAATCATATCCTTGCTGTAGCATGCTGGTCTGGCATCTAAACAAAAATGATGTTAGTTAACACTTTTGTTATGTATTCACTCCTTGCTTACATGGGAAACTTTAAATGATCGTAGTGATGAGAAAGCATTTCTAGATGCCAACAGCATCCAATAAGCGACTGCACAGATGCTGTGGGTTGTGCATAAAAAAAAAAAAAAAAAAAACCATCATGGGTCACCAATCAAATTCCTCCCAGTCAGCACAGACCATCTGCATAATTTACCTAAATCAGGTAAGCAAATGAGATGCTATCTAAACATAGATGATGTAGGAGATAGAAACAAAATGTGCTTTCATCACAAACATTTACAGACTCACTTGAATGTACAGTCATACGGTATATGTAGGTAACACATGACCTGATGGATTATCTTCATGGAAATGATTGTTTTTCTATCTCAAAAGTGAAAACAGCTGTTTAGGAGCATCACAAACGACTGAGGCGGTAATGTTCAAAGATGTTGAAATCCTAATTTGAACCAGCTGTATATTTATTCAGACGTCTCGCAGTAATGACGCTGTTTAGACGCCAAGAGGAAACTCGGTAAGAAAAAGTTGTGAAGGTTGAGCGAATTGTTAAGAAAACACCACGCAGGACATCTAAAGAGCTTCAGGCTGAGCTGGAACAATTAGGAGTGCTGCTTTCAGTCTGCAACATACACTGCTCCCGGGCTTTATTGGCCAAGGCCAACAAGGACGCCGCTACTGAAAGAAAAACATAAAAGGCAAGGCTAATGTTTGTATACCTATCATTGGTAAGTTGCACTTTTTTTCTGGGTTAATGTTTAATAGACAGATAAAACTGAAATTCAACTTTCAGGAAATATCGAAGCAGAGGAGAGAAGCAGAAAAGTACACTCAACCTACTTTAAGATACAGCAGAGCCTCCGTCATGTTGTGGCGATGCCTTTTGTTGCCTTCAGTACTGAATGCACTAAAAATATCAAGAAGGATTTTAGAAAGAAACCTGTTACCCACTGTCAGAAAACCAGACTTTAGATGAAGGCTTTTAGGTCTTTTTGCAGGACTGTGAACCAGAAGTAGTCATCCATCAGAAAAGGGAATGGCTAAAGGGAAAAGATGAAGTGCTTCAAACTAGCCTACAATGAGTCTCGACCTGAACTCAACACCTTTTGGAGAGAGCTGTGTCAATTTGATCTGCAGTGGATTGTGTGAGACTTCAATTTCAAACACAATGCATGCTATTTTTGGGGCACACTGGAGAATGAATTAGACACCAAAAAGGACCAGTTTACGGAAGGACGAGCTGAATTTGGACGGCATTACAACCCTCTAGGCCAAAGTTCTTCAGTGACATTGTCACACGTGCTTTTTGCTCAATTTGTTTCCTCCCACAGCCCAATAACTGATATGGGATAGTACTGGCCAACAAGATGGTATTACAAATAATAATAATGTACCAATACTTTCCACTAAAGACAAATGGCTGAATGCACTTGAAGATATTTTCTTTCAACTTATAACCATCGTATACTATTATCATTAGGACACCATGGCAGGCACATTCTTTATGTGTCTTCGTCTCAGCTTCAAATGTGACTGTGTTTGAAGTCAGGCATCATCCGAGCACATCTCACATTCTGACACGACCATCTTCACCCACGCATCCATGGAGGAAGCAGTATCTATGCTACCCAACCGGAAATACATCTTTACATATTGTCTTCAAGTGCTGTAGCTGTTACATTTATGCTTTTCCATATTTCAATTTAAATTTCATTCCTCAAAATGCGTGTGTATTTTTTTTTCCCATCACTAGTGTGATTCTCCAGATATTTCTTTTTCATTATTATATCTTTTTATAATATGAAAGGGGAAAAAGAAATCATGAAAGTAAAAGGCATCACGCCAACAATGGGATTTTTCCTTCTGCTGCGGCCCCTGAATCCCCCCGGCAACCTCAATAAGAGCCCTGCACCACGCTTTGAAAAGCAAGACGGAAATCTGCTGGAAGGGAATATTTCAGTGGAAGCTAAATCATATGACGTTACAGAAATGTCCTTTAAAGGTGCACCGAAACCCATCAAAATCACACCGAATAAATATCATAAGTATTGTAGTGTTATAAATATATAAAACTCATGTCAGTAACTAACTAATTTCTACTGCTCATATTCTTCCGTAAAGCGGCACTCAGTGTGACTCAGCTGTCTTTTCTCATACTTTTTTCTTTTTTTTTTTTTACTCTGGGCTCCTAAAAAGAAACTAATCTGGCCCATCGGACTCCATGCAGATTCAGGGAGTGGATCCACAGATGAGTTCAGGACACAACAGAACTAAGAACACGGCTATAACTTTGACCCAGACCAGTAGGCCGTTAAAACCAGACTATGGCAGTAACGCAGATTCAAGGACACAAACTGACATTAAATACCAAAGTAGAAGAAGAAACACCTCACCTCATTGCTTCCACACTCTGCTGAAGAGACAAGAAAGAAGTGAGCGCAGGTATTTTTAATAAGCTTCACCCTTGACTACTGCTTTTGAGTTCAACCGCAGAAGAGTTTTAATTAAAATTTCCTTTCAACAGGTAGGAATGCCATTCGTCTCAGCTGCTCACAATGCTTTTAAGATCAGTAACTCCGAACTATCCACTTCAAAAAACAATTACCAGTGAAATATACCATAGCATCACAAAAGTTAATAGAACACCAAGTCTCCATTAGTTTGAAAAGACGTTAAAGGCATTGTCTTGGAAGAGTGTCGAAAACTAGCAGCAGCCGCGTGCGCGAGGCTCCTCGAGGACTTTAATTTCCATTCCTTGCAAAAAGTACAGAAAACAGATATTGATGAAGGACGCTGGTAATAACTTCCAAAGAGCATTTGTATTGTTGGATTTTGCACTACACTGTTTATAAGAAAATAATCATGACTTTAAAACAAGTTGATTTGCATTCATTTGTGAAGATAATCGTGGTTTTATGTTTGAAAGATACAGTTTCCCGTCCAGTAAAAGACCGTTGTCATGACTTGAATGACGACATCTTGGAAATGACTGACTCTTTGGGTATGTTCCAATAGTTCCTCCTATCCCCTTATCTATCGACTTTTCCTTAACCCTGGAAGTGTTTTAAATGGCTGCCATGATAAGTGCAGTCCGAATTCTCAATAAGCAAAGGAAAGGAGGCTTGTTGTTTCCTTAAGAGCCTCCTTCAGCATAGGAACCACTGATACATCCTTTAGCAAAGGAGGCGAGCTCATGCTGCCCTTTTCCTTGCGGCAACAACATTTAAAGGGACCCGCTCATCCGAGCGCTCACGGAAACTCACGATGACAGATAAAGGACGCAGATCATGTAAGTTACCAAAGCAATAATCTGCCTTCAAGAACTATAAATCATCTAAAACCCAGATCCCAGCTCGGAATGTTCTGGATGTTGTAATACAAACACAGTAAAGTCTACATGTCAGTGTTTACTGATGTGCGTGTTGATTCTTATGATACGATATAAATGATCAGATTATCTGATCATATCTGATTCGGATATTATCACATAATAGACATAAAACAGAGACTCTGTTGTTCAAGAAAAAGGGAGATATTTTTAGCCACATTATGCTTTTTTCAACATATTTCATTCACCTTGGAGCTTTGTGCAGTTGTACATTTGTATGCTTACAACAATTTCACAAAATCATACTTATTTTGGATTAATGTTGATTTCTGAGTGGAAGCTGAGGTGTGCAACCAATGTGACGCTCTTTTAGTTTCACTTTAGTTCCTCGTAGCCTGGCAGCCTCTTTTCCTTTGAGTTACATTCAAACCTTGTCATTTGAGTTTATAAACGGTTAGAGGCACAAGGGAAAGTCATAGAAATGCGCTTTTTGTAGTCCAACTTGTAGTCCCCTCCACCACCACCACCACCGCCACCACCACCACAGCAGACGTCACTAACTTGCGCCGTCGTCAGCTTATTATGACATCACTAAGTGAAAGTGCGGTCCAACTGTCACACCAATGTGACCTCCTTTCACTAACTCCTTAAGGAAGCTTCTGATGCCTTTCCTTAACCACTTGACGTCATCCATGGGTTTATGGTAAAGTCGATAGATAAGGAGATAGAAGGGACAATTCGGACGTACCCTTTTTATTTTTGATTCAAGCTCTACCAGTCCTTTTGCGGCTTGCTCTCCTGCCCATGACTGGTGAATTTCATCATCCAAAAAAACGGTATCAGGAAAGGTGTGTAGAGTAGGATACAAGTATATATTTTGGAAAGCCCATAATACCTAATTAAATGCTCCCTTATTAACACAATTGTTACAATTACAATGGACCAGCTTTCTAACCAGACAAGGAAACCTTGCAACAACTTAATGTGACACCTTACACGAACCAGTTTCTTAATTGTTTCCAGATCATGTCGTTTATTTTGATCCAGTTCCATGCCAACAGTCTGCTGCTACACATGCTCGTTGGATCCACAAAATATGTGATTATCCACAGCTGGAAACAGTCTCTATCAAGCACACTATTTGTTCCTGTTTGGACGTTATTTGCTGAGTGCTCAGCTGTTAAAAGACATTTTGTGAGCCATTTAAAAAAGGATGAAACTGCACATTATTAGCTAGTTGCAGCCCCATTTTAAGGATTTACATTCCCACTAGAGAAACAATCTGCTTCAGGCAATTGCTACAAGAGAGAAGAAGGAAGTTGCACTGCAGTGGGTTAATTCATTCTGGTACTGTCAAAGGCTTTGTTGCAATGTGTACTTCAAATAAGTTACAATTTGCTATGTGTGGGTTACATGTTGCAATGCTGGAGATTTAAGACTCCCAAAGACATCATATATTTTCTGCCACTGCAAAAAACTAATCTCCTTTCCAAACATCTCAGCGCCGTATTTACACTTTGTTTAGATTCAGGAATAGAAAGTATGCATTTAACGAAACACTCTGCCATGGCTCCGGTAATCAATATTGACTGTAATGAAGAAATACAGCAGAACTGCCTATAAAGTTTAACATCTTTCAGCTTGAGGGAGTCGTGATTTTGAGGCGTTTGCGAAAAAAAAAAAAACCAAGAAGCTGTGGAATTTTTTTTCCCCTTTTGGTGAGTGTCGTCCAACTTGTTGACAGCAAGAGAATTGCACTATAACCACATTTTGTAAGTCAAACAAAGAGCAGCTTTCCAAATAAACATCAACTTCAAGCTTTATTTACCCAGGTTACCTTTAATTAAAACCAAAACGGAAAGCTTAATCAACACAGCAAGAATATAATTAAAGCATTAAAACAATTTAGATTTTTAAAAATCACTCCCAAGCTGAAAACAGTGTAATAAGATTGAATTAATAATGTGGTCCTAAAACAAATATACGGCAGGAAAAGAAAAAAAAATCAAACCTGTGGCTTTGCATTGTCAAAAGAAATGTACCCTCGGGAGCCACAGTGCAATTAGCATTAGCGAGGCTTTATTTTTCCCGCTTCACAATCATAAAAACAACAGGACAACTGAGATGGGATTTAGGCTTTACACAGTCACTGGGAAAAGAAACCCTCATAAACCAAACTCCTGTCCTCTTACAGGTGCATGAGCTCAAGTATTGAACAGAAAATGTTCTCCTGAAGGTTTTTTAAAAGTCAGCTTGAAAAATTGTCATTCATTACAAGACCAATTAAATCCCATCACCTGTAAAGTGCAGCATAATTACACATCGCTCAGTGTGTAAAGCCCCAGGAAACCTCGTGGGACGCACAATACAATACTTGTTGATGATGTCAGGTTTAACACTTTCCTTTGTTATACTTTGCACTCCAGTATTTCTGCTGAAAAAAAACAAAAAACTTTAAAAAAAACCATCCTATAATGCTGCTATAAATCTATGGAGCAGCTAAAGTTTAGAACTGGGATCCAGCACAAATGAGAATCTTTCTTCACCAAAGCACATTATTATTCATGTTTCTCTTTAATATCACTTCCAGTTCTTGCTTAACAATTAAGCGACCAGGAAATGAATAATATCTAATCAGAAACACAAAAATCAAAAGCTTTTTTAAGTCGGTAAAATAAAGAATCACACCAGATATACTGCATTAAAAAAAAAGAATTCCTGAACTAGATACGATGCTGCTGCAACTATATGGATAATGATGTATTTATTGGGTGCAACATTAAGTTTAATTTTGCTGTGTTTGTGGCAATGTAGCGAAAGTCCGTCCTTATTATTGTGCTTCATTTCACAAGTTATTTGGGATCCACTGGACTGTGCAGCTGTTGTCGAAATGAGGAACTTTTGCTGTCTGCTCTCAGTGACAGTTCAACTGCGGCCACGGATTGCAGTCTCGTTCCAGTAATAATCTCTGATTGTTTCAACTCCGGCTCCTTTCCTTCTCGGCGCAGTCCTGTGATCTGTTTGACTACACAACGCGTGCGAAAATATATCCGTCAGCCTGTGTCTTCAAACAAGATTTAAATTCACATCACATCAGCCGCTCCGTTGCCTTTTTGTTTGGTGCCACCCTTGTAATCTCGCCACTGACAAAACCAATTACAGATCTCCAAATGCTTACAAGCTATAGATTTATTTTTCACTTCATCTATGAAATTATCTTTACAGTAATTATTTTGACGGATTCGAAGGAGGTTTGGCAAACAACTGGAGTTGCCACTTTCCTTATTATGAAGACGAGCATGAATCATCACCTGAGGGAGCTAATGCAACAGAATGACAAACAACATAATTCACCAGCTGATTCCCGTGCAGCCAGTCAGCTTTAATGTATTGTAATGTATTCATAAGGTCGTTCAGTGGTGATGGATAGGCTGAGCTTTAGAAAGTGGGAGGCAAATAAACAAATTTGCTAAGTCTTTATCTTCCTTTACTGCTGCAGCTCAGGATGCACCACCTCACGCACAGCTTACACCGTGTCAGTCACGCAACTGAAATGAGACAGAGACAAATAAAACATGTAACATAGGTCATTTTAAAATGCTTCAAAAGTCAGGATTTACATGTTTTGTTTTTTTCCCCTCGCAATGGGCATACACCTAAATTATAAAACAAGGCCTTTTTGATAAATTCATTATGTTCAGGAAACAGGAAAAAAAAAATATGTTGAAAGCCTCTCTTGCTTCTCTATGCAGTCGAATCAACCAGCTTATATAAACAAGCGAATAAGCAGAATATACACAAAAGACCTGAAATTAACCTCATCATCACAGAGTGAAGAGCATGATTGCAAGCACTGGCAGCATTACACAATAGCATGTTTCAAACAGCAGCCCTCTCAGCTGTCTAAATAGGATGATTGCTGCTGGTCTGAAGGGTCCTTCAGTGACAGGAGCTTTGGAGGAAAGAGACGGGGAGAGAGGTAACACATGTGGGAGGTGCCAAATAAAACATTGCTGATGAAGAAGCAAAAAAAACAGAAAGAAAAAAAAAAAGAACATTGTCTGGGTGTAGTTGCCATTTATTACTGTCTTCTCTCCGAGCAGCAGCTTTCATGGCCAGGTGAAGGACAGAGTCAAGGGAGGACATCCTTTGTTGCAAATGGCTGATCCTTATTATCCTTTAACAACATGATGATTTGATTATTTCTCTATGTAGCTGAGGAATATACCACTTATAGCAGCTTTTTTTTTTTTTTTTTAATTATCAGGGTGTATTATCAGGACAAGACTACCACAATTAATCCGTTGTGATGTGACACATTACTCATGCAACAGAACAGATGGTCTCCTTCAAAGCATTTG
>OMNM01064423.1:9243-47248 GCA_900302745.1 Parablennius parvicornis | reverse complement strand
AGCTTTTTTTTCTAAAAAAAAAAAAAAAAAAAAAAAAAGTAGAATATGACATCTTAAAAATCATTGGTGGTATTTCTTCCTCCAACAAAAAGCACAAGAGATTCGATCACTTAACCTGCTCACATCTTCCTTACACCACAGCTAGAGGGCAAGCTAGTATAAAAAACCACAGTACTGTATATCTCAGAGAGATGAAGGTTAGAAACTTGACAATTTCCCTTGGTAGTGAGAGTCTGCTTCCTTACATTCAAACTTTCTATGACATTAGATTGTGAAGCATCACTGTACTCGCTCCTGTGTACTTGCTCCGGTGCAATAAAAAAGCAGAGGATTAGGGTTTCTCCCTTCTAAATGATGAGAGGTGCATCCTTCAGCTTATTTGAGTGCGCCGTCTCATCTCAGAGGCTTAGATTTCCAGAAACGCACTCACACATGAAGCCCCTGCGAGAATCAGCGAGACATGAAACATGACATCTTAAAGATTTAACATGAAGGTCTGAGCATGCACTCGTGTCTCGTGTGGTCTTTGAAGCCGTATGCGTTTTTGGGTGGGTAGCGTTTCTGGCGCGTGCCGGCAGACTGCAGCACCCATGGGACTGCGCCTCGCCCCTGGCATTGTCATTCTTCATTGATCAGAGGGGAGAGGCTAACAAGGTCTCCAGGCTACATGCTGCTCTTTGCCTGCTGTTCGAAAACCGACTCATAATGCTCAATCTCAGCTTAGATTTTTCTAATGTTGTCTTTGTCAAGAGGCTCCCAAACATACAATCTTATTCAGGACCAAAACAGTGGTAATTACAGCTTAGGACAACATGGTTGTAATTTTGACACTTAGAGGCAATTTATGGGAGCGGTGTGTGTGAGAGTGTCATTCGCTTTGTTAGTTAAATGGCCTAAAGAACAACCTTTGGGTTAACCTGCCATCTCGCCTCAATGTCCCCAGGAAAGGACAGGGAATGCACAGAAGTGTTTTTTTTTTTTTTATCAAATATATTAGTTGAATCTGTTGGTCTCATTGGTTCTTTTTCTGACTGAAGTTTGTGCAAGTTAGAAGCCGGAGCCCCAACTATGACTCTAAAATATAAGACTGATCATATTTATATTGATAAATACCATTGGAGCATCAACCCTCTTGGAAAACACATAAATAAAAGCTGTCATGATAATGCACTGATGGAGATAATGGCTGACATTTGAGGACTGAAACTTCTTTAAAAGGACATTAGTAAAGATTGAGGTCTGTATTCATAATAAGGTTGACCACAAAGACGGAGATGAATCTAACTAATGGTACACATTACAGCTGACATGCATTTCCTTTAAAGCTTAAGCAACTGAATGTTGTGGTCAGAGAGTCTGCAGAGAAGTTGCAAGGACTCTGAATAGGCTGAATGTGATTTGCCTCGATGTGAAGACAACACAAACAGTTATGAAAGTTGAAGAGCTGCCATCTTTCTTTCTTTCTTTCTTGCTTTGTGATGCAGCCATTATTGAGACCGCTCCACATTCCAATAGAAGCCATTTAATAAATGTTTTCTGGCCTTTACAAAAGCTGTCTTCGTAGTTTCAGCTTATCACACCTGTTTTATTACTGCGTTATTCCCTATGTTATGGAAAATTCTGCAGGACTACTGAAGTTTGCATGCAAACTATCATGACATCCAAAATAGGAAAGATGATGCAAATTAATTGCATTCTTTAATAACTAGTTAAGTAAGTCCACTTTTTTTTTTTTTTTTTTTAAGAAGCCTAACGCTGATTTTCAGGAGACATTTTCAGAGCAACCCCAGTCACTGCAACCCCCTCGCTCTGTCACAGTGAATTAAACAATATGAATTAATGTGCTCTCAGCATGTGGAGATGCTCAACCACTATCTGAGGTCTTCAGGGGGATTCTCGTGGATGAATATCGTCCTAGTGAAGAGGTTTACAAAGATCTCTCAATATATTCTACAAAAACGTTTTCACTGTGAGGAAAATGATGTCCTGGTGGTGTTGATTTCTCCGACTGATTTGTCGAGGACTAACCATCCCAGTAAGGATTGATGCGTGATGTCTACAGCGTTTTATCACAGTGTCTGAGCTATATGTCTCAGAGGTGCATGTGTTCATTATGAGGGAGTGAGATCTGTAGCGTCGCATTTTGTAATAATGGTGCAATATGTAATAATAATTAAAGTGCAATGAGTAATGATGTAAAAAATATTTGTTTTTGTGTTTTTATGCTTTGTATCATCTATAATAATTACAAAAAATCCTAATTGCATGTGCTTATGTCTTGCAAAATTTCAGTACACTCATAATTTTGTGTCAGTAACAATTGAGTGTAGATTTTGTTTCTAGCTTGTGAACACATTCTCCATTAGAATGAATAAAGTTACCTTAGAATTAGACTTGAAAAATAAAATATCCTAGGTTTTTTTTTTTTTTTTCATAAATCCTAATCAAGCATGGGAATCTTAAACATATTCTGATGGTACGATGGCTTTTCTAATTAAGGCATCAACTTCGATCATTTACGACATCATGCTCCAAAAAACCCCCCCCAAAAAAAAACAAAAGCAGAGAACCAACATTTTATAATAAGTGTTGCAATTTGCAACAAGTTATTACAAAATGCAGTGTTATTACATGATGACTTGAAAAATTCATTACTTTACATATTGCACTATTTTTACATAATGCGGCTCTGCACACACGCATTTTGTAATAACTGTTGCAATACGTAACAAATTATTACAAAATGGGGCAGATTATTACAAAATGTGACGGTATAACATATTGAGTGGACAATGTATGACATTTTTACATATTGCACCGTGATTACATACTGCAGCACTACAAGGTCCATTCATAGAGACGCAACAAAAAATGATCTACCATCACATTCAGCTCTAAACCATGTCCTAACCTTGAAAAATACATACAGTTCATGGTGTTAAAATGTTTCAGTTTATGAATGAAATCTGAGCTATACAAAAAAAATAAAAATAAAAAAAAAGAACACTTAGCGTAAAAGCTGTTAAAATCCACCTTTCTGCCTGCTTCCCCCCTCGTGCTCCTCTTTGGTCTTCATGCAAGTGAGGTGAAGCCTTCGAAGATAAAATGACCATTAGCAAAGGTACAAAGCCATCACGCATTTAAGTAACATTAAGAACAGACCGTCGTTAATTAGATTGCCTCCACATTGTCAAATCCAGTGTGGTGATCCGAGCTCGCTAACCTGAAACCCGCATAGCAATAAGCCCTCCCTCTGACCTCCTCTGCCGACCCATCGCTTGCCCTCTCTCGGGCTACTTCCTCATTAGTAGCTCGCTCTCAATGAGGAAAATCCATTAGTAATCCTGCCACATGAATCTGGATTTTGCAATTTTTATTTATGCATTCACTAAACCATTCTCGGAAATTTGCAGGCACATATGCATTCAAAGCACACTTTTCATGCTGACATTTTTTTTTTAATTTAAGCAGCTACTATTGTCATTCTTGGCAGTCTGTCTCTCTCTATGTTGCTCTATGCGTTTTTATTCCCTCTCTTCCTCCACATATCTGTGAAATACCCAGAGAGCACACATACATGCTCCCTCCCACGCACTCCTCCTCTGGCACACGGTGCATCTTAGCTGGGTGAAATTATGGTCAAAGGATGTCTCTGCCGCTTGGATCTAAATTGGCCAATCCTGAACTCCGGAGTGGCGGAGAACGGCCTGTGGTAACCCGAGGGGGAGAGGTGAAAACCAATGCGATGCAAAAATGCCAATCACTCATTAAGTCATTGGCAGAACTTTGCTGCTCACAGGATGAGGAGCAAGACCGTGTAATCAGTCGGGCCTTGAATATTCAGCCGTACATACTGTATGTCTCACGTGAATATTTATGTCATCTATCGACGAAGGGAGTGGAGTGATTGTGTCGGAGGACACAGATGGCTGCGAGACACGGGCTGGGGAAGCCTAATAATGAATTAGAACATTTTTGTTTCAGCAGTAGACACTTAAAATAAAATCCACCCAAAAGTAAAGATAGTGGGATATGATACAGCCTGAAGACACTGCATACATCCAGTGTTGGCTGAGGAAACATATGAGAAAGAAATGCTTTGAGCACAGATGAATGGAACCTGATGGAGTAGTCACACAATTAATCTATTTGTTACCTGTATCACCCCGAAGCTACGTGATACAAACTAGACTAAATTACATCAATTACGTTGCTGTGATAGAGCTACATTCTCTTCATCTTTGTCCCCTAATTAGTTATTTTTGAGCTGCAATTTTGACTAATTGAAAACGTCAGGAAAATGTGTTTCGCACAAACAAAGCATAGCTAATTGTGCTTGAACAATGTCAGTCGTGAGTAATGAATTACTCTGAATGACATGGACACGTGTGTCTATGTGTGTGTCTGATTGTGAAATGTACATTTATGTTATTTTTCTTTCTTAAAATTATTTGAGTCAGGAAATAATTGGTGGACTGGCACTACAACTAACATATGACTACCTACTAACATGTGCAGGGGTGTCAAACTCATTTTAGTCCGAGGTCCACATGCAGCCCAATTTCATCTGAGCGGGCCGGACAGGTGAAATTGTGGCATAATAATGTTAAAATTTATACTCAAGATTTTCTTTGTTGTGTCACAGAATATATTTCTTTTTGAAAAAGTCAATATTTTTTTCCAAATCTGGAGAATTAGTACCAAAGAATACTGCAATCTCGACAAAAAAAAAACATTATAATGATGTAAAATACAATGAAATGTATGAACATCTATAACTGTTGTATTTAGTAGTTGTTTGCCGTTTTTTTTTTTTTTTTCTTCACCAACTCACCCTGACAGTGTGGCTTGGAGGCTGATGCTATGGTGGCCCAGAAGGGCCAACTTCGCAACGCAACCGCAAATGCCACAACACAATGGCATAAAGCCGTAACATAACATCAAAAGCCACAACACAACAGCAAAAGTCCCAACTGGCCTTTTGTTTGACACCCCGGGTTTAGTGTTTTAAAACAGTTTTGCATGGAAACCGAAAAAAGCACATACTGTATGATCTAAAAAGCCTTGGCGTGATGATGCAATTAATGTCACAGTAAAAGGGTTACGCTTCCATCCATCCATCCATCCATCCATCAGCAAAGATCTTAGTTGGGTGAGGGTGGATTCAACCTTCATGGCGTGCAAAAATAACTCAATTCACTTCCTCTCTTCTTTGGGTTCCAGCTCGTGAGGTGTTTTTGCATCTCCAGAGTCAAACTGTGAGTGTTGTTAGTATTTACTTCTGGAAACATCCCATGCCTTGGAGCTATCATAGCTGGATGCTACAGCACAAAACACCTCCAATAATGGACACACTATTGCTTTGTGTACTTGCTAAATTGGATTTCCAATTACCCTGTCTTCTTCCAGACTATATTCAAAGTGATGGGCTGCTTGTCTTTATACAACAAAGGAGAATAAGCATAAAGTTATTGCTTCAAATAAAATGTAGGTCAAATATAGAAGCTATTTAAAAGTTTTCTTTTTTTTTTTTTTTTTAGGAAGTATCATATTCTCATCTCATATAAATATATAAACCTGATGATCATCTCCAAGTGAAAGTGGTTAAAGTAACATTTGGGATTGTAATTTCAAACATACAGGATAAACACTATACATTTATTGGATACATGAAAGAAAAATGCCATGAAAAGGAACACAAGGTTGCTAAAACCCCAACAAAAATGGTTTGGGTTGTGTTTTGGCACAGCGGTGAACCAGTGACAGGTCATGTCAGCCAGGATTGCCTCCAGCTCCTCGCGGCACTCAAATAAAGCAGGTATAGAAGCGGGGACCGCGAGATGGATGGATGAAATGAACTGAGACGAAAAGGCGTGAAAACCTACTAGTTCTTCCACTATTAACATTTGACGATACATTGCGGATTCAGCTGTCACTTCAGTTGTGCCGACATATCGACTACTTGGTGACACAACCTTGTCTTTCCTCTCAATGTGTCCACCGCAGTTGGCCCTTTCTTCCATTTTACACTCTCGGGGGGGTTAAACACACGTGACCTTTATTCAATCTAGCCCTTGATCAAGCAGATAATGACATCAGGGAGCTAGTTAGTCCGAGGGATTTCAGGGGGGGCTCCACGGGCATGACAGCCAGCAGATGGGATAAAGAGACCACTCGCCCTGTCAGGATGACAAGCCAAAGGCGTTCATATTCCGGTGGCAGCGTCTTACGATTTACTGGCACCCTGCCCCAATTTTAAAGAAAAGATGAGCAGAAAAAACGCTGCGAGGTTGCATGTGTGTGCAGATTCGAAATCAGGCGTGTACCTCTGTGAAGCAGCGTGTGTTTGAAACATTCACTAAGAGGCTGCAGCGAGACTGTGGAGATTTATTTATTTTTTTTTAGTTAGCTGAACTGTTGTGAAGCGCACACTTACAGGACCTAAAGGCAAGGTCACCCTGCCATTTATGTCATAAAAAAAACACGAATTAAACATACTGTGAAGTACAGCAGCACAGAGGTTCTTCCTCAAATCAGCAAACTGTACGTGTGTACAGTAGATTAAACGCATGAATAATAAAAGAGGGTCACCTCCTATAAAGTCACACGAAGGCAGAACTGTTCTGACACACTCCTGTATTAACTCTAAAATGTCAGAGCAAATTTACTCTCCCTCTGTCTTCCTATATTTCATGCCCTCTTTTCTTCCCCCGCGCTCGCTTTCTTGCTTGCACAGGAAATTCAGCGAGATGCACATACTCCAGGGAACGCAACAATTTCCTCCCTCCTCGCACTGCAGTCCCCCAGTAAACATGTCTCAGTCTAAATTATAGCCGGCTAATGTCAGACCTCGCGCTCATTACCAGGTGTAATCATCGCGTGAGAGAGGTGGCTAACGCATCGCATGAGTGAGAAAGGCAGCTGTCATGTGGGATGCGGCCCATACAATTTGAGGGGCTGTTTGTGACCACCCTCCCCTTGTTACTTCAAACCTGGAATTAACAGGTAACTCACTTGAAAAGGATCTTGTTTCTGTTTATCCGCTGTTTATGTTGATATGGAGGAACCTAAACCACTCAACATCAAATACTTGTTCTTATGCGTACACACTCGGCTTAGCCTTTCTGCTCTCGGGTTTAAAGGGTACGTCGATGATATTATCTGATTTAGTTGTAGTCAACAAACCCCAGATAAAGACCAAAGCTTACAATTAGTTGAGTCTGACAATGCTACCTTTTTTTTTTTTTTTAGGTAAATTTCATACAGCTTATTCCACCTCACAAAGCACATTAATGTCCTTTCATTACGAAGAACAAAGACATGGTACTTTGCTTTGGGCTGATTCCATATTCACTTTGTTGCTGTGAATACAGACTAAATTACAAAATGCGTAATCCTCTGTGGGTTAAATAAGAAGTTTATTAATTCATTGAATCTTGTTTGAGTAAAGATTTTGACAAACCACATCTATTAATCCATCTTCTATATTACTGGAGTGCTGGAACTGTTCCCAGCCACACGGTTAATAAAGTTTGTGAGCGGCTGTTATTGTAATGGGTACTGTCATACCAAACACGATTTCAAATGAAGACATTTTTTGTGAATTTTTCATTTTTTTTTGTGCCGCTTTCAAATGAACACGATCATGCCTGGAGGACTCTTAATATGGTTTCTGTCCTAATCATGCTATGTTTGCTTGGCGAATGGGTGTGGAAGAATATTGGGACCACTGACAAGAAAAAAAAAAATCTGAGGTGAAAATAAATAACCCTCATGCACTTCAGAAATTGTTTTTTTAAATCAAAGTAATTTTTTTTTTTTTTTAGGTAAAAAAGATTTAATTAAGTGATTTAATGTGATCTTTCGGCATCCACGGGCAAATGATGAGGGATGGACAGATGTAACGGACACTTCCAGTTTGTTTGTTTTTTAAATCTCGACTTTGATTTTCAACTTTTTCTGAAGAGCATGAAGGTATGTTTTTTTTTCAACCTACGAAAAAATGTTGTGGTCCTAATAGAATGGGTGCCTCCTTAGCCGAAGAGAGACTATCTGTTCAGGAGAAGTCTTTTGACATTGTACCTTTCATGGTGGAGCTAAAGCTCCTGTATGAGTAGCTGAAACTCCATTTCTTCTCATTTCAATGAACAGTTAAAATAAAAAAAAAAACACACTTCTGGGACAAATGGCTCAAAAGTTCACCTACTTTAGGAGAAATGAGCTGCTGCAAGTGTATTGACTCTTTCATGGAAAGCTGTGTGGTGAAAGGTCTCAGCGTGAATATTTTACATTTGGATGTTTTCCTCGTTACGTCTTCGATGTGAAATGACCTTTATAATCACGCCGGAACAAAAGGGTCAGAAGATGAGGTGAAGCATTATCGAAACTGCTTGTGTGCACCCGGGGGAACCTTCTTGTTTTGTTAATCCAAGACTCAGAATGTGGTCATGCGTGGTTGACATAGATCTGTCCCATCCCATATGGGCGCGAGCGCACGGCGACTTGTTCCGAGGGAAAAGTCCTAGTTAGGCGTGCAGATGGCCACAGCTGTGGCATATTGGCATACGCCGTGTTCTTGCTCTGAGTGACCCTCCCCTGTGCCGGCCTGGGTAAACGCTGCAGCTGTGGTGAACCTCTGCCACGCTTCCTCACTTCGTGCGTCTCTTTTTTCCCCCCCCTCACAGACACACGAGCGAAAGAGCTGTCGGTCTCTGAGGACGGATATCTTCATCTGCGAGTTCAGAGAAAAACAAACTGCCATCAGAAAGGTAACATATGGCCCACTTCTAATAGAACACATCTCCTGGGTTTGAACTGAGACAAGAACACAAAGGACCGTTCGACTTGAGTGTTTTCCACCGCTGTTTGAGCTTTGGTTGGAGTTATCTGCCAAATGTAAGACGCGAGAATCTGTTCTACGGTTTTGAGTTTTTCTCTGCCGTTAGGATGATTTGGGTCATCCCTGTGCCAGCTTTGAATCCCAAGGACGATTGCAAGATGAATTCAGCAGTGTAGAGACTTAAAAAACCCTCCTTTGTTTATGCATGTAGGTCGGTAAAGAACAACTTCTTATTTACGAGCCTAACCTTGAAGGAGAGAATTTTTCTCCTGAGTGTGAAGGAGAGGGAGATATGATGTTCACAAAAACAACAGCACTCCACTCTGAGGAACGGTATTAGACAGTGATAAACAAATACATAAATATACAAATAAGTGCAGAGTGGCAGTACAGCATCGTGGCAAAATAAAATGTAAGCAAAAGGAACAATGAAAAGGGATTAGGCAATAAATAACAGTAAGTGAGGAGAAGTGACATGCAAAAAAAAAAACAACAGGATGATGATGACGACAAAAGAAAGCAAGCAAGAAAAAACACAAGCAGAATTTGGGTTTTGTATCGTTATACTCCTAAAACATGCAAATGAAAACAAAGGTTGGAATTTAAACCATCTTTAACATGAATAAAGTAAAGAAAAAGAAAAAAAAATCAAATATTGCGGTTTCAGAATAGCACCCGTGGAGTTGGACTAAAAGATTTAGATGCTCTCAGTGGTCTCACCTTTTTCTGTCTGACCTGCACATTTCCAAAGAGGTTAATCCAATTTGAGAATTTACAAGCAAGAGAAGATTGTGTCATGGTGGAGGTCTGGAGGTGCTGTGATGTGCTGATGGCTGTCTGGGAGAGTATAACCTGCAAACTATATTTATATCGCTGTTGCTGCATGAAGGAAAATGTTTGGATTGAACAAAAAGGCACCGTCAAAGTCCAAAACGAGACATTCTGTTTGACGTTTACGATATAAATAATCGATACTCAGCCGACATAAACTTTACATGTATGTTATTCTTGACCTTTGGCTTTGAAGACTTTTCAGTTCTCATCTGAAATGTTCCATCATCGTTGACGAGTCCAGACAAAAAGCTTTTTTGGTGTGAATGTCAAACTGAATTCATTTAAAAAAAGAGTTAATTCTGGCTTTTACAGGGTTTGGCTATGACAGCGAGGGTTTGTGTGTTTATGGTTTTGCATTGATTGATGGACGTGCTGTAGATGTTGTTGTTTGGGTGTACGAATGTATTAACATAGATGCTGAATTCGGAAAAAAAACTTTATTATTATTTAGAAAGGTGGACATTAACAAAATAACAGACTGATGAAAAGTGATTGAAAGGAAACAAATGGGCAGATATCATAAGATTGATCTTCTCTTCTGCTCCTTTTCATTCAGACTGTGTTGAATTGGAAGTTTTGTTGTGAAGACTGCTTTTTAATTATTACTTTTGAATTAAATGAAAAGAAAAGATGATAAAAAAAAATATATATCTTGATGCGTGTGTTGGCAGTGTGTGTGGTTTTGGCCAGATCATTCCAGAGTCGGCTGAGTTCTGCTCAAGCAGCCATCGCACCCAGTGGGAAGAAATTATAAATGATGAAAAAATACTGAGTGAAATGTTAGGTTGCTGTTCAACTACGTTATTTGTTTTGTCTTGTAAGATTTGCTCTTGGTCCATCGTTTTAAACCAGGCACAGGGAGCAACTAGTGCATAACATTACCCTGCTCCCGAGAACAATGGCAGCCACACAGTCAATGATTATTACTTTTTAAACAACTAAAGCACAGAGTGCCGGAAACAACTCATCAATCAAAAACCAAAGCTTTAATTTCCTCTCAGCTAAATGAAAAACAAAATAAAGAAAAGGTCTGGTCATTGAGACAAAGCAAAGAAGAAAAAAAAAAACTGATGAATACAAAATGTCATCCATTTACAATAATCAATAATGAACAAAGTCTCTCTTGAAGGTTTTGAGCAGGTTCATCAACTGCTGGACCGATCTGATGTGGCAGCCTAAAACTCCATGAGACACTTTAGCAGCACTACTCACAGGAAGTTACAGAGAACACAAACTTTACAAGTATGCCCTGAGCACATATTATTGTGCAAAGCTGTGGTTCACGGTTTCTGGAAGTGATTAGCTCTTGCCTCACATCGAAGACGTCCCAAGATTGAATCTTCTTGGCTTTGTTCATTACATCAAAATGATCTATAATATGCCAGTTACGGCATAATTTTGGCCTTTTTCAATGTATTTCAGCTGTCGTGGTAATGAAATTTTGTCACTAATATGAGGAATTTCTGCAGGATTGAAGTAGCATTAAAAAAATAATAATTTCACAGAATAACAACTGCAGCCAATTATGTAATAAAACATGAATATGGCTGCATTTCCTGGACATTTCTTGGCTTTTTTTGCTGATTCTGTGCAGTTTGATCATCTAAAATATAGTAGACAGTGTCATATTCATTGAAGATACATATTCTCTAACACTCTCAATCAGGGTGTAGACAATCATTACCAGAACTACTTTTTTACAATATCATTGACAAGTTGTATGTTGTTTGTTTTTTTGCTTTCAGAATAGCCATGATTATTATGACATTGGTAGTTGTTACATTAGTGCTCATTATTACATTATTGGTTGTTACTTGGCCGTTTGCATGTTGCGTGCATTCATTTTATGTTTTAACAGTCTGAGGTTATGTGGTCTTTTTGAGAGAGATACATACACTGAGTGCACCGAGTGCTCTTTGGTGTGGAGCTTGTTTCCTTTGGGCAGGAGATTTCCTTTATGAGTTTAAAAAAAAAAAAAAAAAAAATCATATTTAGGTTAAACAATGCACTTGTTTATCTACATATTGTACATGAAGACCTTCGGGAAGTTTTCTTCTTTTCAAACCATCTCACCTCCTCATTTGCGTCAGCAGCAGCAACCATAACTTGCAATCAATGAAATCTCCTGACATATAGTCCACGTCGAAGCAGTTCACACAGTCTGGAGTACAGGTATAGAAGTGATGATGACTGATGACTGGCCTTAAGCTTAATAATGGCACTGTACGGACTTACATTTAAACATACAAATTCTTGCAGGGCAGTTTTTCAAAAACGAAACCAGAGTATTTTTTTTTTTTTTTTTTTAAACCATGGAAACAAGCTAATGTTCCGTCTCATTTTTCAAGCATAAAACTAGCATCACTCTTTTCAAAGTCATGCTGTTTCAATACTGTGGTATGTAGCCTACATACTGCGTTTCATCTGGCATGAAAAATTTAGAACATGTGTTATATCACCAGCGGACCCACAGAGACATGAATATCAAAGCACATTCTCTTGGTTTTGTTTCATAACATCCATACAATTCTCTTTCTACTTCT
The DNA here is from genome assembly GCA_900302745.1 of Parablennius parvicornis. Taxonomy (NCBI): domain Eukaryota; kingdom Metazoa; phylum Chordata; class Actinopteri; order Blenniiformes; family Blenniidae; genus Parablennius; species Parablennius parvicornis. Next base: position 35,032 of record OMNM01064423.1, on the reverse strand, counting down.
CCCTCACTGCAGCCACTCACTGATGCAACATACGAGTGTGTACTCTGTACATGATCACTGCACATCCACATCCCCCCCAAGAATGATCAACATTGAAACAATGGCGTCAGAGGAAACTTGCACCCAGTCCACCCCTTTTGACATTTGCATCAATCCCTCTTTCGCGTTGGCTCCTCCCAGCTCACGAATGAACACAGATGCCTCCTAATAGATGCTGCTAACTCAAAGACCATCGCTGTTGCAGCCAAGACAACACAGTGAATGATATATTCTCCCAGATATTAAAAACAAGTGGGATGAGCCGAGGGATTGTCTGGGTCCTCTTATCTGACTTCTGAGAATCTTCATCCCCTCCCCCTTGCGCTCCCTGTTGCCTCTCTTCTTCCTCTTGCTCGTCCTGATCGTCACAGTGGTAACACATAGTGATGAAGAGGGAGGTATGCATTCTGGAGGGATAACAACGTATTTTGAAGTCACCCAACCCATCAAACCGTATTCACCAATTCCCCCAAGTGCTGTTCTTAGATCAACCTATTTGTTATATGGAGATTTTTTTTTACCCTCCCCACACACAGAAAAGTCTCCAAGACACATTTCTTATTTGACTACAGCCAGAATTGCCTTGTCTGACAGTGTATACAGCATGTCTGCTTTTGTATGACTTGTGGCCGTCTGCTGCAGTGTGCATGTGATTTCCTGGCAGGTGTGTGCAAATCTAACAGGATTTGTTGTGAGTTACCTCCAGTTGCATCGAGATCGACTCGAATGACGATCACTCACTGAAGTTTTTGGAGGTTAATAAGTGGTCTGTGCACCAGAACCAGCCTGAAAAGAATCAAATATGCTTCTTCGCTCAATATGCAGCAGAGTCCAGACACACCCTTTCGACTTTCTTCTGCGTTGATTATGTGCATTAACAGAAAGCTTAGCAAATAGTATTACCACTGATGACCTGTAGGGGCAGTGTTGTGAATTGTAGCTCAGAAGAAATGAAAAAAAAACTAGAAAATTTCAAATGACATTTTGTGTGTTTGGAATAGCTGTACAACAGTAAAAAGGATAATTGTCACTCAAATCCCATACACTTTGTCCAGGTTAGTGATTCAAAAAAATATTTGCGACATTTCTCAAACAAAGACGACTTCAAAGATGTCAGGATCAGAAACTTTGTCCCATGTATTGATTAACAACCACATCAACGTAAAAGACACATGGGAATATGAAGGCATCGACGCATTACAAAGTTTGACACACTTGTAGCAATTTACATACATAAAAAAAACTTATTTGGGCCTTAATGCGGTTTAATCTGGCCCAGCGCTGTGATCAACTGCAGCCCTCCATAATACAGAGTTGGAAAACATTTCATAATCGATGGCTGGATGGGACATTAACTGCAATTTTTCCAACAACAGTAATGGCCAGGGGTCACACTATTTTCAGTAGCATAGGACATAATGCAACACTGAGTCCCGGAACTCAACAGCAGAGATGCTCAGAGTGGAGCAATCAGTGCTGCAGCAGTGGGAGCTGGCCACCTTGTTGCTCGTGAAGTCGCATTAGCATCAAAAGCCATAATGTATGGCTGACGTGAAAATCTGCATGCTAGAGGCCGCAGCAATCCTGTGTGCTAGGAGGAGACAGACTTTTGTTTGCATTTGTCTGAAGAGAAACACTGTGGCAGGTCAAACATCGGATTGCACTTTTAGTCCTTAAGAAATTTCCCTTTGTACGTAATAGACTTTGTTAGAAAAAAATTAGGAACACTTGTTCTCCTAATGTGGCATTTCAACTAAGAGGGAATAAAAGGAAGGATTGTGATTCAGTTGTAGATTAGTTTATTTGGAGGTTTGTTTGAAAATCATGATCTTTCCAGGTATTGAAGTTATCTTGGGAAAGACACTTTGTGTGTAAATGGGTAAAAATTGTGACAGACCATGTAACACTATTGAGACAAAAAGTGTACTTTAAGAGAACAAAAATAATTGTAATTTATTTATAAGTTTATATTAAATCATTAAAGCATTTTAGTTCAACCTAGATCAGATTGCAGGTGGCCCTTGAAGTAAAATAAGTGACAATCTTGCAATCTTACAATAACAATTGTATTATTTGTCCAATACATTTTTGACAAACTTTAGGTAAGTCCTGCTACTTAAAAAAAAAGTATTACCCCATTGAATCTGTATTTTAATCACCTTTGTTCAAAGGTTTTTCACAAATGTAGGGCACAGGTTTGGTTGCTTTAAAAAACCCTATAATACTCAAACTCCAGACTCATAATATTTGAATAGTTTTAGAACACCCTGGAAACATTAAAGAAAAAGCCCTTCTTTAGTCGAGGAAACATGCAGCTCTTTTCAGCATAGGTGTTGTATATCTCCAGCATGCTCTGCTGAAAGTCATTCATCTGCTTCTCCAAAACAAAATTGAGATCTCTGCTTGTGGACAGATGTAGCTGATTGTTGTACATACAAGTTACCGTTAAAAAGGCGAACTCCTGAGTTTTTAAAATCGTCTCAATTAGGTCCTAATACGATGTTTGGCAATCCTGAGCCGTCTCATTGCTGGAGGAAATTCAAATGAATGGCACAGTTTCTGGCAACTGCAGACCTTCATGAGGACCCATTCAAGGACCTCATGAATTGTACCGCAGGGACGTCGTTAACGTGCTGCGAAGGGATACTCAAGAATCAGGGCACCTTCCCCACGATGACTTGTCAGCTGGTCTGTTCACTCGCACTATGGGCCAAATTAGATTTTGTGGTTGTGATCCTCATGGGGAATGTAGTTTTACCAAAACTCAGAGAAAACCCACAAAACGATGCAACGAATGAAGCACACACATTTCTTCAGTGCTTCTGTAGTGCTGAAATAAACTTGGAAAGTCTTGTGGAGGTGGCTGTGAATAGGTAAAATTTCCAGTCCCAAGGTTGTCAGTTCAATTCCCACTTCGCTTTGTCTATTTGTCCTTGAGAAAGACATTGAACTCCAGGTTGTTCCCAACGGAGGTCAAACACGTTGCAGTGGTAGTTCGTGAATGTGACTTACAATGAAATGTGCGGAGAGAAATGGAAGTGGTGAAAATGTTCTATTTAGGTGAACTTCATACACTCTGACCAAAGAATAATCACTTTAACTGGACTTTCACGCATCCACAACATGAAAAATTCATGTAACTTTGAAACAGATTTATCGTAAGATAAGACACAAAATAAACTAAACAGGAAACAAGAAGCCTGCAAAAATGACATTTATATTGTTATCTGTCACTTACAGAAAGATGAAGAGTTGTAGAGTTGTTTTGTTGGGCCACTAAAGTGTATCCAGAAACAAATCTTAGACACATTTTCTCCATCACTCATGTCAGATCATTTTACTACAACACTACGAAAACTGTTCAACTGACAGGCAATCTTAAAACATGGCAGATAATCATTATCAAAGCCGAATGTGACATATTTTTTACTCACAAGAAGCAAAACACGATTAAATGTGTCATTTAGTCACTTCTGAATAATGGATTTATTCAGATAGACAGAATTATAATAATGTTCTTTGAAAAAAAAAATCTGAAGTTTCTTCAGCATGTTTAATAATTGTATTATTTGACAGTGGTGGTTGGAATCCCTCTGATGACGGGTCACTAAACACTTAACTGCTCATGTTGTGTGAGGAAGGGCGTCATATCTGGGGAAAGAAGTTTGGAATTGCCCGGGGGAACTGAGCTAAGCAGAGACTGCTGGCGTCGGTCCATATGAATGACAATATGATGGAACCCTTTTACATAGACAAGGACTATATGTTGAGGACGAGCCTATTGGATCCTATTTGTTGTTGCTGTGCAGAAACAACATTCTGACATTTTCTTGTCAACCAATGTGGCACGATCACCAGCAGGCACAGACATGACAACCCGTTTAGGTGAAAGAACTACTGTATTTACTATAGCTGTGATACACGTATGCAGTAGAAGCATTACAAAAAAATGATGTTTCCCTCGTTTACACAGAGACAGTCGGGGTGTTTTCAAAAAGTTTTCTTTTTTCACTTGAAAACCAAATGAAACTAGAGTATGAAACAGAATGCAACATTTCCAACACACAGAGCACACGTCTCTATATATTTTCCTGGTATTCATAACACGAGTTTACAAAGTAAGCAGGTTTTAGTCATTCACTTGAAGCATACTGCCGAAATATGCATTAATGCATAACATATTCAAACAGTCAGATGATTAGACTATGACCAAGTTCAGGCTGAGGCTACCACGATGATGCTTCCATAATTTCCTTTGTTAATCAGTGTATAAGAATACATTTCAAAACTATGCATTTATTCACATTTTAGTAACTTCTTTAAGTCAAACTGAACTGAGGTGAATTGTCAAAAGGAAAGAGAGAGCGGAGTTCAAACATTCCTGCGTCTGACCTAAAACTTATGCAAAGTCAAACGTATGATCCACTGTGGGAAGCAGCCGAAACAAAATCTATCTCAGCATACATTTAAAAAAAGAATGCAAAAAAGGACGTTCAAATCACATTTTCTTAAATACAAAATTAGATGATAGGTCTTGCTCTCATTTGGAAAGCTTCAAACAAATAAATCTGTATTTAACTAATCACAAATGAAAAATCTAAAAATCAGAATTCATCCTTGGATACGACTTCTTTGTTTACCTTCTCTACGTCCCATGAGGTCTTTTCACTTTAATTTAAATATCAACCCGTTAGAGCCCCTGTCTACAAACAAGACACACATTCAGACAAACGGAATCAACGGCAGAGCAGAAAGATTCTTCGCTACTCACTACAGTGCATGCAAACTTCCCTTCTTACTCAGACTCACACACACTCCCATCCCAGCAGCCGGTCGTTCCCTGTTTTGCATAAACCAATAATGTAATGGAGAGAAAGCAATTCCCTGATGAACACAGTTATGAATAATTTAAAATAATACAGCTGAAAACCATCTCAAACTTCTAAGCTTGCTCCAATCACACATTCAAAAAGTCCATAAAGAAATGTAATAGCAGTCAATAGATGTAATGTTGCAGAATCATTGTACAAATAAGATGGGTTTCTTGCATTTACATCCAATTGAACTCAATAAGAGCGGAGTCTGAGCTGGTTTGATTTTCTTTTTGCCGTGATGGATTGTAGCTTCGCCCGCTAACCCACTCAATGATTCGGTGCTCTGCCGCGTGTCACGGGGTACAAACAAGTGTGGTAGCTTTAGTTTGAACAGCAACCTCTTTTTATGCCTCTGGGATCAACAAACAGGAAGCAATAACAATGTTATCTTGGTACAGCGGACATGTATGTGCTGCGAGATGAAGATGTGGGTGAATGGTGTGGTCTGGTGCTGCCAGCTCGGGGCTAAAAACAGCTCAGGATGGCACAATGGACGCCTCGGGGAGCCCACAGTCAGCACTATCAAGCCGTTGGAGGGTCCGTTCTGACTACGCTGTTGATGATGAAGTCCCAGATAAACAGTAAACAAATCAGGATGTAAAGATAATTCGTTGACTTTCAAAACAAATTGATAACTTTTGCTATTGTTGCTATTTTTCATCAGCTTGTTTCCGAAGCATCTTCTGTAGCTCAGTGCTGATGTATGCAAACATAATTACACGATAGACTTTCTATTATCTGGAGATGTTTTCATGGTTATTAATTACACCTGTGCTTTGTTGTGCTCTGACAAACAAACAATAAGTCTGCTCAGGAGAAGGTCTGCTTTATAAGATGAGGGCAATACAGATTATATAAGAAAAAAAAACTTTTCTGCAGATTTTCTTCACATATTCCAATTTGAATCAGACGAATAAACTTCATATAAACATGATGTGGTGAAGCCACTTGGATGAGAGGTGAAACATATGACCAAGTCCAGTTGATTCAAATTACATTGAGTTCTTCTGTGGATTAAAATACAGTCTGTCTGTTTGTGGAGACTCGTAGCTGCGTTTTTGTGTAAAAACAAGGCCTAAACACAGAAAAATATCACAGTTTTTTCAAATGCCCAGGTCGTGTAAACGTGGCCCCAGGGTCTCCTCCCTGTGGGACATGCCTGGTATAACCTTGATGGGAGGAAATCAGGAAGGATCCTAATGAAAGGAAGCGCCTCGACTGGCTCTTCCCAATGTAAGAGAAGAAACTTCCCTTTGAGTCTCCCTGGATGATAAAGCTCCTCTCTATAAAGTGTGAAGAGTGATTCACCATCTCCCACTTGTATCTGCAATGTCATTCATTGGGTCATGAACCAAAGTTTAATGCTAGAGGTGAGAGCAAACATAAAGATTGGCTTTACAGGACTCCGGTGCAGAGAATGCATTGCCGTGACTGCAGCTAATCTCACAATCCCTTCTACTATGATTCAGGAATAAAACCTCAGCACGCATGAAGTCAATCACTTTGCATGATACCTTTTTCTGCGAGAAAACAACATACTCAAACTGGAAGATGCTGATCTGCCAACTGTTTCAGTGCATGATGTCAGTCCTCAATTGATGGAGACAAAGTACCTTGATAGCATCATGACAGCCTTTTTATAGGAAGCCGTAGGTTCATTAAAATCATTGGTGAGCATATTTAAAATGACATACCTGGGGTAAGTCAACTTGTCTCCAGTCTCCTTCTGGCTTCCTCCTTTCACCTCCTCCGCTGCACCTGTTGCTTGTTGGTTGACTGATTTGTTTGGGTTTGGTCAGTGTGTCTGTTGCTTTCAGGGGAAATGGAAATAATAACACTGCACACAATGAAATCACACTACTTGGGATCCTTATCTAAACTACGTACACTCTTCTCTGAACCTTTCCCCCGAGTTAGAAAATTAAACCCTATCCAGCATTTATTTATTTATTTAAATGTATTATTTATTTTCTCCTTCCCTACCTTCATTTAATTTATTCCCCCCTTTTTCTTTTCTCTCTCCTTTTTAAAAACGTATTTCTTTATTTCTAAATAATAAATGAGTTGATTCATCAATCAACTTTTAGTTGTAAAACGCTTAATCATATCAGCAGACATTTCAAAGTGCTTTAACACAAAGTGAAGACACAGAACCCAACTGAACCCCTCCAAAGCAGAAGCAAAACGCAACAGTGGCCTGGAAAAACTCCCTCATGAGGAGAAAATTGTCAAAAAATACAAATTAACACTGCATGCAAAAAAGAAACGAAACACTATACAAAAAAAGCCCTTCCATAAATTGTCAGGTTAAAAACACGGCATCTTAAAACACAATAAAAAGATTAAAACACACAGCACAATAATTTAAACATGCATACAAACCTACATTAATTACGTGTTTATACAAAAATTATGAAGACAATTATTCTATTCTTTCAGCTTAAATTAACAGATCATCACCTTGGCTATTGCTGATGTTCACATGCAAAACATCTGAGCCCTTCTACACCATATATGTGTCTCTCTGGTGACAGTAGAGTTAACTGAGGCTTATATCACATAAAGCGGGAGGCTTTTGTCACAGTTTGAAAAGTCTGAGGCTGAGGTGTAAATATCACCATTAACAATGACTTAGTTCTCAGTGGCTTTTTTTGTTGTTGTTGTTGTGGCTTTGTTCCAGGCCCCTGGTATTCTGCACACTGGCTCACTGAACACTGAAAAGAGCAGTGCCAAAGTAAATGTCAGTCAAAAATGTCCTTTAACGACTTTAAAGTTGCAAGTTCTCCCTCCCCAGCGGGCACAACACAGCTAACAGTGAGTAAGATGCTGCTCAATCACAGTCTGTACACGCCCACTCAATCCAGTTAAGAGGTCTCATCAGGCACAGTGCGGGTGTATGAAGGGTGCACACACACAAAAAAAAAACTTTGAGAAATGAGTCTTTTAGTATTCATGCCAGCGTCTGACTTGTGGTGGGTCTGAACAACACAGTTTTTATGAAAATCTCTGGCAAGTGGAAATGAATTACAAGTGTTCAAACAGGACTACTACACGTATTTTTTTCACAATACATAAAAATAGACACTATTTGTTTATCATAACATCTGTTCTTGGCAAGTTCCAGAGCAAGTAATCACCTTATTGTCAAAGTTGCAATGTTAGGTGAGTATTTAAAATGCAGGGACTGATTCAAGGCCATATCATGCTTCGGCGCAGTCCGCAGTCCGCGGTGCACGAAGACGTAAAAATCGTCATCCATCCCTTTTCGCAAAGTCCACTGCGGACACATTGCGGGCGAGCACGTGCAGCCCAGATTTTGCATGGCAGGGCCTTAAAATCATAGTTCTCTATGAGGGAAATTCTAACATCTCCTTGTTGTTTGTGGTTCTAGTCTTAAAACTTGTGTGCTTGTAGCTTTATGTTCCCATTATGTTTATGTGCTGTTGCACCTTTAATCCTCCGGGGCAAAGTGCTCACATTCTTGATTTATGAACTTTGGTAAAACTAATACCTTGTTTACATGTTTTCAAGTGAAAATGGAAAACTTTTGTTGCACTTTGGGAGTCCCTTTACATGACACTGGTGCTTATGAGTCACTGAAAACTCAACTTTTTGAAAAAGGCTCCCAAGGTGAAATGTCTCTGTGGAAATGGAGGAAAAATGCTGCTAAGGTGCATGTGCACCACTGCCACAGTGAAACAGTTCTTCTGCACACGTGTGAGTAGATGGACATTAACAACAACAATGGTAGATCAGAGTCAAATTCTTCTAAAGTGAAAAAGTATGGGTTTTTAACTGCTCTCAAGTTTATTTAATTTAATTTACTGAGTGCTTTTTGGTGGTGGTGGCGTCTCATGCATTGACATGTATGCAGATACACATACTGTAAGTATTGTCATTGTTGTGTTCCTCAATCCAGTAACGCAATAAACATTCTTTATTATAAGCATTTCATAGCAATAAGTCATAATAATGTGTGTGAACGGATATTATTGTGATTGTTAGACGTTATGATTACATTCACATACTAATGAGTTACAAGTTGTGCTTCCGTCTCATCTCCACTGGATGTTAAAAATCCTACTCAGGGCAGCTTTTGCTTGACGGTAAACTCGTAACAGTCATTCGATGTGATGCAGAATCTCTGTGTGTGAACGTGACTGATGTTGGCACATAGGACATCGTGTGAATCAAATTCAGCTGCCAGACAAATAATAGATTGTGAATTTTAGGCAGTTGATAATACGCTGACACGCGCACGTGTTATCGTTCTGGTGAGTTGGGTTTCATCCGGATATTTGATGCTATTATTAGGACTGGAGACTGTGATTGAAAGCTGCTCCCAGCCAAGACGTGTCTCATGTTTGCATCATGTGGCAGCGCTGGCAGGACATCGATTCTGTGCCTCCAACAGGGAGATAATGACTGTACAAATTTTTGTCCCAAATAACATCACCCCTGAACATATCTGGCTTTATTTCTGCCTTTTTTGTATGCAAGGAGGAAATAAATATAATGATCCGGCCATCCGGCTGTGTTAGTGCATGTTTTTTTATTTTTTCATATTCTGTGTAATTAAGGCTCCCTCTTGACAAATGTTGATGTTCAAATTATATTTCTTTAATAGACCCGTAGAACACTGTGATCCATCCTCTTAAGCAAATAAGGACACCCGTGTCCACTTCAAAGTAGTGTTATATTAAAAGTACGGAGGAATATTTTTAATGCTTTTTATGTTAATTCCTTGGACTAACTTCAGTCCTTTTACAAATCACATTTTGAATAAGCATCATAATATTGACTCTTTATATGGCAGTTTGATGACATGATGCTCTTGTATTCTTTGGTTTTTGAACATAGAAGTTGAATTTGAATGTTTATTTTGTGTCAAAGAATCATCAAATTATGTAAAATAAATTTTGAAATATACATCTGATGTTCATTTCAAAGTGCAAATAGTATTACTGCAGTTGTTCTATTTATACAGACATTTTATGCATTTGCCTATAATGAGGAAATTTGGGTTTTTAGTGAACAAATTGGACTGATATTCAAAAACAAAACCAGTTCCTAACATTACATTTTGTAGTGAAAATGAGATGCAGAAATATGGTTTTATTGGGACTAATGAGGGTCGTGAAATCTGAAGCTTCGCAAAAAATAACAATGAATAAAAGTCAGTTTGTTTTTCACATACCCAAGTCCCATATGAACGAATGGGGGCTAAAAGCACAATTTTCTGATTGAGAAATGATTTGCTTCACCAGCTGAGCCATAGCATCTCAGAAATGATTTATCTTATTCATAAGAACTGTTCTGAATCCAATTAGAAATCCTTTTTTATCTTTATAAAATATGTTAATGAATAAGCAACCTTTTAAAACATTTTTTTAAAAAATTCAAATTGTTTGCAACTGTTCTGGATTTTTTTTCTTCCCACAGCAGGGGGAAAAAAAACTAAATATATTTTTGCATTTTATATGGGTTCATGTGAAACCTCAACATCATTACACTTCACACAAAATATTCCGTCAGAGCGGAGGGCTCATATTTGATTCATTAGTCAAACTGTGGATCGATGTAGTTGCTGAAGTGCTCAAAACCCAAAAAGTTTCTGCTGCTGTGCAGTCTGCCCCACAACAACTCATCCATCCACCTCATTCAGAAACGTCGTCCGGCTTCACTCGGACCGGATTGCCTGCCGCACAGTGGGCCGCTCCGGTGGGACACGACGGAGGTCGTATCTGGAAGGGGACAGTACATCAGCTGGACGCTAATCGGCTGACTCACCTTCACAATGCTCCCCTCTGGGATGGGCCAGAGGACTGTCGAAGGGGAAAAGGCGGAGGGAAATCAGACTGTGAGCGATTAGGTTAATGAAAGAGGGAAATCGGAGTGAAAGGACAGGCAAAGGTGGCCCTAAGGCAAATAAGTTTAGAGGAGAGATGAACCAATGGCTCTGACGGCTTAAGACGCAAATTGTGGGGACTCTGATTGGCAAAAAAAAAAAAAAAAAAAAGAAAAGAAATGGGGGCCAAGACACACTGTCAGTGAGTGAAGGAAACACTGTAAATGTCCTATTTTAGAACTCGGCCTTTATATCAACTGCTGGGAGGTTAATAAAAGCGGTGCTGTCACACAAAAGTTTTATTTGCCTGGTTTTACTGACTAACTGCACGTTAACAGAACATCTCAAATAAAGTCTTTTTTTTTTTTTTTTTTAGTTCCACCTGACTGATCTTTATGTACAAACACAGCTGCCTCATTCACAATCATGCAACAAACCCCAGGATTCACCTTCGCAATCTGACGCTGGCTGCAGCCACCGAGTTGAAATGTTGCATATGCACAGAAGTACAAGAAATATCCAGCTCATTTGCATCCCAATTCTTAATTAAGAAAAAAAGTATTATCAGCAGAATGTACATCAAATGGCTCTACTGATAGTTTCATGACCTTAATGCTTCTTCATTTCAATTAACTTGAAACAATGAACTTGAAACGAGAAATAATAAGGTACGTCGCTACCCTAGAATTATTAAATAATATATATAAAAGGGTCAAAGTTTTAAGAAATAACAAAGTTATTACTGCGATGGCAGATTTATTCACTTTTGAAAGAAAATTGGACTTTATACTCATTTAATTCCACAATGAAATGGTTTAAATTTGGAGCATCAAGCAATAAAAAGTATGCTAATTTCATTGAGATATATAAAATATATAAAAAGCCAATCTGTATGTAATAGTATTAAATAGCAGTATCTATGTATGTAACACTGAAGTAAAGCAGATAGTGACGATATAGGTGGAGAAAAGAATACACAGAGTAATGAGATCTTACTCTTATATAATGAAGTAAGACCTCATCCTCCTTAATTTTATACAATATTAGTGGGGTTTTGTGGTCTGGGGTCTGCTTCAATCATGTCATAACTTATATTATTGGCCTTGTGTTATCATTATGATTGATCAAATATTTTATTAAACAATTTTCAAATTATTACTTTATTATTTGGCTTTATAAAATTATTATTGGCTTTATTAGATTAATGGCTGTTACACTAAAGATAGAAGTCTTTGGCGCAAGTTGCAATGAGGAGCAACTATTATTGTTTTTAGATTTGCTATCACAGTACCCAAATGGTAAAATTCTTCAGCTTACTTTTGCCTGACCTCAAAATTATGTACAAGCAGGCGGCTGGTTAAACTTAACAACAGATAATTTGGATGTCATATGATTGAGTTTGTTGCTTGTATGTGTTTGAAAAATCCACCAGAGGGAGAACATGCAAACTTCAAACCTGGACTCAAACCAGGTATATTCTTGCTGTGCATTAAGAGTGTAATGATATGTAACTAAATAAGCCTCTATATTTACCTTCAGCGGTTTTTAAATCAAACTTTTGGACTAATGGGGAGTGACAGCGATGATTACGGAAATTTGCACCTTTGCATGAATATGTGAGTTTTGCCCGAGGACGTGCTGGTGGTCAAGGCTGTCCCGCGACTTTACAAATGTGCAATACATGGTAACAAGTCTATTTGTAGAAAATGCTTCTCGCAGGCAGTGAAGAGAATTGTGTGACTAGAATTGTAGATACTTTTCCGAGACACTGAAGTGCGAACAGAATAAAAATAATAATGAAGAGAAAAAAAAAAAAAAAACTGTGCTGAATTTGAAGTGTTCCTGAAACAAATCCTTATTTTGATCTGGTACACAAGAACACAACAAAGTGGAGAAGGAATCAAAAATCATTGATCGTGAAAACTTAAGCAGAATCCCAGCAGGTTTTCTTTATACTGAAAACTCCAAAGCTACACTAAGTCATTACCCTTCGTTTTTATAGTGCTCAGTTTGTCTTGATTATGCTGCCACATGACACATCACTGCAAACTGAAAGACAGCAGATTCACCATCACATTCCTCAGTAGTTCGTGGAACAGTTGGTCGCAGTGGCTTTTGATGTGATCAGCAGTTTAACAGTCTAATTCTATAACATGCCTTGTTAAAGCTATGAGAAAAAACTCTGCTTTTATTGGTCCAGTTGAATTAATATTAGGAGGCGACGTGAGATTGGTCTTTTTTAATTTTTTTTTTTTTATTTGTCTCTTCAAGAGTGAATATGTCTTCTCTCCATTAACGTCCCTTTCATATTAGTAATCTTGTTTTAGGAGTCATAAATATAAACAAATAGGTACACAGTAAAACCCTCTTTGGGCACTCACACAAAATTTGTTTCCTGATTTTATTGGAACCAGAATTTACTGACCTGATCTCCTAAAGATTTGCATGTATAAAAACAAAAACAAAAAAACTAAATATTGGGAGGAGTTTAGGCCAATACAATCATGTACAATGGGCAATGTAACTTACTATCATGTGTCAGAGCAGAGCTTCCTAATTGTGGGAGGGTCAAAGGGAGGAGCCTACCTTTTTAGGGATTGGCTAAACCCCTGATGACACTAGGTGGGGTTTGATTTGTGATTGGCTCGTTGGAGCGACACTCTATAAAAAATGAAACAAGCCAGAGTGAGAGAGATGACAGATTTTCTATATATGGGGACAAATGTTACTGTTGGAAAACCGTTAGAAAATAGAAAGTGAATATGTCCCATTTAAGACTTCCATAAAAAAATTCTCATAATACTTTCAGTGTATTATAAACCCCATGTCTTTTTACAAGAATAAGAGATTGCCACTGGATGTGTGGGTGTTTGGATGTACTAGACTGCCGGTCTTGTCACTTTTACTGGAGCTGTAGAGCACTGTTGGGATTGAGCCTGTCACCGTACCGGTGTTGGAGAAGCATCTATTTCAGTGATATATTCCCAGCATTGCACCGCCATGTGTCAAATCCTCCTCAAGGAATGGCCCCTTCACATTATGTCAGGCTCCTCAGGACATCCCAGAATTCAGCTGTGAGAACAAACAAAGCAAAACTGTTTCTCCACTTTCCTCTCAGTGTTAATGTGTTCTGGAGAGCAGTGAACAAACAAACAAACAAAAAAAATATCTCAGGAACAAGGGGAGCCATATTCTTGCAGATGCGTGTATTGACTTTTAAGAAAAGCTCTTTCTGCAAAAAATTTGGAGCATGTTTAAGAACCTACAGAAACAAAACCTCTGAAATCTTTTCTCCACCCACTAGCTTCATCCTTCCCAGGAAGACAAACAAACAAAAAAAGTGAGGCTAAACAAGCACAACTGAAATAAAACCCAAAGGATGGCTAACCATCTGGAATGGGAAATGTGCACAAGCTGCAAACAAATAGCCTCAGTGAACTCAGAAGCTACCCTCGCACTGCAGAGCTGACCTCAGTCTCCCAAACCCCGCACAGCCTGACTTCTGCAGCAGGCGAAGCAAAGTGTCTCAGTTTTAAGCTTTCTAATCTACGCAAGAAGCTCGGGTGGATGTTCAAGGTGAAGGGATGCTTATGGTTTTAAAGTGAGAGATTCGCATTTGGGGAAAAAAATTTAATTGTCCAGTTTTCTTCTTCTTTTTCGCATTCTTGGGATTCTTTGCTGCTCATTTCTCTCCCAGGCTCCGCTGAGGGGCAGTAAAGTGAACTGGTGCCACTCCACTCGCAGCAGCCGTTCGGTGCACCTTCACAAGAGTGTGAAATATAATTGGACACCTGCACCCAAGGAGCACCAAAAATAGAGGTACCGTGTTTACACCAGAGCCGGGAGGAGGCGGAGCGGCGCAGCCGGGGTATCGCTTTTTTTCCCCTTTTGTCGGAGTGTGCGGCTGTTTAGTTACTCTCGTCTCATTGCTCAGCTGCTTTGAAACACAAATCCAACTCAAGTTCCTGAAAGCAAAAAAAAAAAAAGCAAAAAAAAAAAGGGAATTTCAAGTGCTTTTCGGTGTCTTCTAAATTCTCAAGCACATGTCGACGTCGACACAAATCTCTCACACTCTTGAACCGACTTCTTGCTTCATTCCGGAGGAATTTGTTGTACAGCACGATGATTAATTCTTTCAGAGGAGGAATAAGTTGTTCTTAAAAGAGAGAGGCTCTTATGGTACGCTGCCTGCTGCCCACTCATGTTTTCACCCCTTGTCCTCTCTCTTTTTAAAATTTTTTATATTCCTGATTATAAAAGATCCCAAGTTTCCCCTTTAGTGAACCATGCTTCTTTTCAATAATCAAACTTTCACAAAAGTACTGTCAGAGGAAACTGCACAAGAAAAGGAACTTCATCTCCGGAGAATTGAGGCCGAAGTTGCAATAAGCAGCCGAAAAAAAAAAAAAAAAAAAAATGGGGGGTCTCTTTGTGTGACCACGCGCTGCACTATTTACTGTTCTCCCTCTGATCAATAGATGCTCCAGGCAGTGAAAACTTCACTGAACCACATCTGCATCTCCACCTCTTTCCCCGGGGACCCTGGAGATGGCTCTCAGCACACAATTAAAATTTCACACTTGACTGCACTTACAGACTGTCAATATTAGGAAAATGAGGAACAGCAAAGTTAAAAGGGAACATAAAGTTAAAGGATATTAATAAAGTAAACTGATAAGGTACAAGAACAGAGGTGAGTAACACACTACGGATGGAGTTGAAGATAACCTCTAGACTTTTACTGTATATTTATAGCTTAAATCCAGCTCTCAGTGGTGCAATGCAGCATTTTTGTGCCTGAAAATGTTGTTGAAACGACGTGCATGAATTTACATTGTGTCCTACATAAAAGGGTAACAATACAGAAACATGGAAAAATAAAAAGTCTCCATGAAAACCATTACTCCAATTTGATGCAATTCCTCCTGAGCGTTTTAACATTTTAATGGCAGCTATGTTTATGTACTTATAGTTACTTAAGCATAATGGCCAATTGATCATATACTGAGCACGCCATGGATACAATGCATGAATCTCACCGAGTAGTTTTGGGGACAACCAACAAGTTTTACTGCTTTATCTGAGCATCTGCACAATTAATTTCTTTACAACCACAAACTCCAATAAACTCCAAACATTTATATGAATAGAGCCGGATAATGAGGCTCAAATAAAGTTTTTAAATGAGCAAAATTATTGCGATTTATCCTCCCAGGAACGAGGCGTTTTATATTGAGACACTATAATGAATTTGTAAGATTAATATCTGGGAGCCATTGATGTAATAAATTACTATCAAGTATGGAGGCGGATATATGATGAGCTGCAGAAAAAGTTAGAAAAGTTCCATTCCAGCTTTGGAAATCTTTCTGTGCCATGTTTTTATGTGCGCCTGTTGGGTTGACCACAGTCCAAACAATCAGCATTAGGTCGGTAAATATCTTTGAATTGTATGTGAGTATGCCGGAAGGAAAACCCATTCAGTACTTATTGAGGGGTTTTTAAATGCTCAATAATTTCAAAAGTAGTCCAAAAATATGTGTAACTATGTAGAAATGTAATACCACAAAACTCACGACATATGTCCGCCTTCAGCACAACCCACACTTTATGCTTTCATGTTGAAGAAATCCCCGAGTGGCCAGTTTGTTGCTGAGCTATCGAGGAAAATGTTGGCTTGTTTTCTGTGCGTGCGTGCGTGTGTTTGTGTGTGTTGGTGTGTGTGTGTCAAACAGAACTCAAAAGACAGCATCTTGAATACATTTAAGACACAGAACAGCCTGTTCAGAGAAAAGTTTAATCGAGACAGTGTGAAACCCCACAGAAATGCTATTTTGGTATCTTAAAAACATCTAAATATCCTTCCTAAAAATATTAGACGGCAAACAAACCACATAACAAGTCTCTTACAGAGGACCTTCATGAAACTGACCAACCAGTCAGAAGGTAAACATTCTCGCTCCTACAGCGATGCTGATGGGGCGAAAACAGACAGACAGAAATTACACGAGTGCTGGCATTGTGTGACAACTCGGGATCCGCATATTGTCAACGCCTGTGGAAATGTCACAAGCAGAGGTATGACTACTGCCTTGGATTGTGTGATACTTTATTCCTCCTTGTTTTTTTCCCCACCCAGCAGAAGGTTCAGTCCTGTGGGAGAAAAGCTGGCACAGGATGGCTGTTTTGTTCTCCACGATTCATGGCAAAACGAAACCACCGCTGCTGCAGTGTACCAACTTGTGCCTTTGTTGAGCGAAACAAAAGATAAGAAATGCCACCGTCCTGCAATGTGACACAGTCCTCAGATGTGAAGGCAAGTTTTCAAATCCATTTGACTGGCTTGATAAGTATCATTTCACATGAAACTACCTGCTGCAGAAAATTGTGACCAAAAAATACAACCCCCCCCAAAAAAAAACAAAAACAAAAAACAATACAAGAACAACTGAGTTTCCAGAGTTGTCAGCCTTAAGGTGGGGGTAAACTGGGGTAAAAACTAGTTTAACAAAGTGTGGGGTTGTTTTTATTGTGTCTGTGTAGAGGAACAGAAGAAACACAGCATGTTAAGTGAAACCTTGAATCTGCAGAAGTTGTCAAATACCTGGCAACAATATTTTTCTCAAATGATTTCAGCTTGACACCAGCTCAGCCGCACAGTGAAATATATGTGCAGAGGGGCGAGGAATCTTGTCTGGCTCTATCTATCTATCTATCTATCTATCTATCTATCTATCTATCTATCTATCTATCTATCTATCTATCTATCTCTCTATCTATCTATCTATCTATGGGGCACATGTGGCAACAACAACTACGGAGTGCAAATGAATGCAGAGAGAATAGCACATTTTTTTAGTACAAGTCTGAAACCAACACGTCTTTTTATGGCTGTCATTTTATCATTTTAGCAGCTCCGTGCGACCTACAAGGAAATCATGTTGAAAACAAGCCCTCAGTGGATTTATTTTCTCCTGGGATGTTTATCGGGTGTTGAACTGAGAAAATATTTTTTATCATTGTTGTTATGAAGAGTCTGCATAATACTGTTTAAAATATTCCTGTTCTTCAAGCTGATCTTAATAATACAGTAAATTTAATAACCAAATCTAATGAATAAAACTGTGGAGAATTATCAGCTTGTCTTGCAATTCTTCTCAACTCTTAGGCAGAAATAATGGACACATTACAGACTAATAAATAAACCACCACAGATAGTTTTATCCTGATATTAAAGTTGTCACAAAAGAAGAGTGACATCTGCCAAACAGTTATATCGCAACACGCTTCATATTTTCACGTTCATTAGGATGAATGCGTCTTCGGTCGAGACAGCCGCCTCTGGTGGAAATTTCTGATTCAATAAGTGTAAATTGGTAATAATTTTGAGGCTGAGTTTCATGTGTGACCTATTTTATTTAAAGGGCGTGTGACTTCATCGCACTGTACAATGAGTCATTCCTTGGCACCTTCATAGCTCACGCTCAATCGCTCACAGTCTCAAGTCAAAACACACAGTGCAAAGAGATAAGACAAAGAAAGGCTCAGTGTTTTTACCAGATCAAATTTGAGAACGGCTCTCAAAGCAGGACATTTAAAGTTGTAATTCTTGGGCTCATTTTTTAATGGCGTGACTGCTCATAAGAGCGGTGAGATAAGGGAGCAGTGGGGGTGGATCCTTGTGGCATGGTGTAATCGGGACGTGTTAATGAGAAAAGGTCATTTGAGCTAATGCTACATTTTTTATTCTCGGAGAAAGACTTCAGCGCTGATAGATGATCCAAAGGTCACCCGAGTCATCACGCCCCTTCTGTCCTGTAGTGTGATGCAAAGCCGATCCGATGGCTTGCCCCCGACGCAACGCAGTCCATCAGGGAAGGAGTGCGAAAAGGCAACTCATCTGGTGGGCGGATAAAGATCTGGGTGGGGTTCGCTCACTCCCGTGATGAACAACCTTGTCTGCAACCTTCCTCACAATGCAACTCTCTGACGGGAGACGGCGAACTCAAAGCCTGGCGGAGTTTAGGGAACGCGCCGAGGTTTAGTCGTGTCCTCGCTGACACGGAACGGGAGCAGATTTATGCTCTTTTGATCTGTATCAGCACATTTAACAGTAATGAAAAGCCCGAGTCCTCACACCCAAGACGCTGCTTGGGTAAACACACAATTCATACTGAACAAATGAATCTCCTACTTGATATGCACAGGAGCACCAATCATTATCTAGCTAGCACCGAAGCATTATACTCATAGCCTACCAGTAAACAAAGCTTATGAAATCTCTTTTTTTTTGTCAATTAGCTTTTGAGAAATGATCCAGAAAAAATATTGTGAACATGACGGATGTGATGTGGAAGAACGAGGAGAGGCATTGTCTCATGGCTGATGCCTTACCATGCCTGAATTAATTTGCAAAAAATCACTTAGCGTGGGAAACTATACATTGATAGCCCCGGAAACAAAAGAGGGCTCTGCAAATAAATGCTGAAGAGAATATTTACTCTGAGAGATGGAATTAGACATCTCATTTAAACTTTCTCACAAGAATCAACAACACAGAAATGAATACGAGTTTCAGAAAACTGATGATCAATCTACACCGCACCTGAAAGACTCGTATGGAAGATAATTAACTCTATCTTAAACATTAGACTCATATCTTAATGAGTTCCACCCAGAATAATCCTAAATTCAGGATTCCTTCTTCTTGTTGAATCACCTGAAAAAAAGAAAAGTGTGTTTTTGCAGAAGTGGAACAAACACACAGTTGACCACGATGCAGTTGAGACAAAGTTACTCCCCCTGTTGTACTCCTAACTAGTATCCAGATTTCAAAACAAGATCTGATGTCTTCCTCACCGTGATGTGTGCTCTTATCACACAACACAGATGTCTGAGTAGATGCCAGCGGGCTCGGGTCTGTGATGAGAACCCCTAGTTATGCGCGGTGGCACCCGGTGTGAGCGCCGGCTTCCGAGGGGCAGACGGATAAATTATTCAGCCAGAAGTTTTTGCATCAGCGCGGCTCAGATGGCAGCACATGAGAGGGATTAATTTATGCAACATCCATGAGAGGACAAGGAGATGTCTCAGAGCCACGAGTTGAGTGAGAGGTGCTCACATGTATGTGGAGAGGCAAATCACTCTGGAAGAAATGCTAATTGCTGGCTTTCTCTAGACCAGTGGTTTTTCAATTGTGAGGCAGGGCCTCCTCTGGGGGGCGCTCTGGAGCTACAGGTGAAGCTGCAGCAGCAGGACATATCTGAGGGTCAGATGGATGTTTTATCCCTGATTTTTTTGTGTATAGAATTGTAATCAGTTACTTTGTGTGTAAGAAAGACTACAATATTTCCAATGGGTGTAACAGTTGCATACTATATAGAGAGAGTCACAACATATTTAATGGACACAAGAAGAATTATGCTTTTTATTGCAGCGGTTGACAAAAGAAATCTTGAAGTTAAAATGTTCAAAAATTTGCGAATGGATTGTTCAAAGTCGTCTAAAATATGTGTATAATGTTCATCACTACTTGTCACCATCTAATTTCGTCCAAAGCTATCTTTCCTCATGGAAATACAATGAACTATCGGCTGTACACAATTCGCAACTGACTTCTGATTTTGTATCAAGCCCAGTAACTAGCAAAGTGATTGGCCGATTGATACCATGTGATCTATACCTTTTGAAAGTCGGCCTTTGATTGGTTTGTAATTTTCTGATTCATCCTGATGCATTCAAAAGCTGAAGCAGAAAGGAGGAATTTGGAGTAATTTCCTTTCCAAGATGCCGAGGAAATATACATATGCAGAATCCACATAGGTGGTATTAATTCTATGGACCTATGATCAAAGTAATTTTTCATGATTCTGTACACCATTCACAAGCACATGTTGTGAAGTTTTGAAAGAGGTGAGTTGGTTACAGGTACAGGTACAGGTGGAAACCCCCCCCCCACCGCTCTGGTCGCCGACCAAATACATTTTGGACACCCAGCATTTTTGGATGGACACCCAAAACAACAATTTCTGCCTAAAACCATGGGCCTTGCATACTTTAAAATTTCCTGCTCGAGACTGTGATGCCTCGGTACTTAACATGCAGGTGACGGTGATGCCAGCAGAGCAATACCTTGTGAGGGATTTGCTCCGTTTTAAGGCTTGACTCGCAAAGTGTTGACTAAGTGTTGACTCGCAAAGATGCGCTGATGTAACAAAGGTTTGTACCAGCTAATGAATGAAATGAAATCCCTGTGGTGTGGGCCTCCTTCAGATCCTCTATTCTTGATGTACTTTTTTTTTTCCTCTTTGCACATAATCAACTTCAATCATCTTTGATGAACATAAATTAGTCTAAACACGACACATGTTGATAGGGCATAAACGAGGCGTGTTTTTTAATATTGATAATATGTCAACACCTCACTGTCTGCAGACGTGGTCATCCCACATTTGCCTGAATGACTTTGACACCGCTGGCATGGCTGAATAGATATTGTTTGACTGACATGGGGAGCCCTGTCAGAGGAGAATTAGCAGACATTAGCATTCCATGACATTTTCCCGTCCGTCCAGAAAGCGGCGGTGGCCCCGTAAACAGAGTGCTTTTGTTGGCGCATGGCAAGGAGAAAAGGGAATAGAATGTAATGTAAAATGGCATTGTTCAGTGGCCGAGAAACCAGGTGCGCATTCTAATGCGGATCTGCAGGGCAACCTCTGGCTCGCTGAAACAGAAGAGGGAGACGATAAGGGAGTGGACCGAATGGGACATGCAGCAGGGTAATTGAAAGTGCTCGGGATTTTAAAGGCCAAATGCTACAAGGGGTTATCAGCAGCAGAAACAATCTGAATTTTTTATGGGAGTAACTTATTATCTGGACAAAAAAGGAGGTTTGTCACGCTTCATAGAGGGTAGGCGAGGATAGCAACAAGATTATAAAGGCCACAAGCAAACTTTAGAGTGCCTTTAAAAGACTGTAAAATTACCTTTAGTGGCTTGTTTGCCGGAACAATGTTAGGATTGTGTACCCAACAACCTTTTTGAATAAATAAGCGCCACTTACCAGCAGCAGTTCCCTTCAACGTAATTGTCGGTGTAATGGAAGAAACTCTGTATTGTGATGTTTGAAGTGATTTTCTTCTCCCCAACATGAATCTGCATTTGCAGATTCATGATGCTCTTGGATATCGGTAAAGTCGGCCTGCGTAATTTGCACTGCTGAAATTCGGGGCGAAACAAAGTTGGGAAGTAAAGTGAGGGCCTAAGAATTCAGCATCATGTGTTAGTGATTGCCCATCATAGAGCTACAAATCCCGGCAAATGCACCACCGAGGGTAACGCACAAATATTGTTGCAACAACTCAGTGTTTTGTCACCAGAGGACTCGCACATATGTGTGCCCACATGCCCTCTACAAACACACACAGCCATAGCATCCTCTAAATCGGTGGGCAGCCTTAGGAAAGCCCCGAGGCTAAAGGGAGACTGATGACAAAATCAGCATCTCATAAAACAATAAAGCACTTCCCCACTGTTCCCCCGGGGTGTCGGGGCTGACAAACAACACTACTGGCAGATTCCTCCATTTCTAGGAAAACAACAACGTGCCTTTCAGGTGTTAGGACAGTGCTTGGCCCTGGGGAAAGGAGGGCAGTATAGAGGAGAAACATTCGAAGAAGCAAAAAGAGTGCAGCCAGATCATTTCTGACAGGCATTGCTGGATTCGTCAGCAGTTGCATGGACAGGAAATCGCAGCATGGCCTTCTAGAAACCATTTAAAATGAATATATATAATATATAGTTCCGTAATACACTTATGCTTGTTTGCTTTCCTGCAAAGTCTGGATTTATCGCATAAAATGATAAGAAGGAAGGAAGGAGAAAAAAAGTCTGCCACAGCCATTTCTTTTAACGTGTTGATGTTTTTCCGGGAAGCATGAAGGTCTCTGTGATGATAACATGTGAAGATATCATTCTACAAACTGCAGAGCTTGAAGTTGCTGGTAGCTATATTTGTGAATGCTGGAATGAATCAGGGCAGCAGCTAAGCTGCCGTCTTTAGCACGCTTGTGTTTTGTTTTTTTCCTCTTTTTTTCCTCTTCTTCTTCTTTTTTTTTTTTTTTTAGCATGAAAGTAATGTAAAACAACTTCTTTAAAGGAAGCTTCAGAATATTATCTTTTGAAAATGTTACTTGGGATATTCAGTGGTACTCACTAAGCTTATGTTTTAGCCTGAAGGTCTAACTAGCATTTCCTTTCTCATGAACCTTCCACTGAACTGATTCGGCCTGAAACTTTTGCTAACTTGATGTCTTCCTCTTCGTTGCTGCTTCACCATGTTTGACTCTGTACTGCCACATGTTATCGGACAAACACCCCCCAGCAACATTAGTACTGTGGTTGTTACTTTGTTACTGTTCTTAAACAGTCCTCAGGTAGTTAATTTTGGAACAACGTTTTAGTTTTTACTCTCTATATTTAAACACAAATACATTTTATCCTTCTCCCATTCTTTAACTTTAAGGATATTGATTCAAATTTACCAGAAATCCAGGCTGAAGCAAGTGATCAAATAATATCAGTAGTGATATGTTTTTAAAACAGCATAGTTCACAGGAACTCATATTGTTTCATATACACTCTTTTCTATTTATTTTTTCACAAGTTATTAGATTGTGCATGTGTCAATGGACTATTATTAACTATTAACTTTTTTGTCCCTTACAGATCCTGTTCTTTCTTTAAGTACGTTTACTTTTCCACGGTTTTACTTCACATAAGTATTTGTGAGTACTTTTGCCACCTCCGGGTGGCAGTTTGGGATCATCAGTATTCCTGTCTTCCTTGGTAAAACTGGAAGCTTTTCTACTCCTTCATTTATTGTAAATACGACCAAATAATTGCAATTAATATGATAATATGCACCGAAAGCACTTGTGCTTATTATAGATGCAAATCAATGCATTTTCAGTTTTCAAGAGTGCGTGCTCTCGTCTAAATGTGCAACAGTTTTGTGCACAAAGTACAAATGACTGTGGAAGAATGTCTGGGAGAAGGTCTGTGTGATTGACCTTTTACTAAGTAGCTACTTTACCGAGACGTTTGAAGCGAAGGATGAGTCATTCAGTGCATAGAATAAAAATATATCCATAACTATCCATTGACTCTCTTATTTACTGTCTACATTAGAACCTGTGTGTTTGAAAAAGAGGCAGGAATTACAATCACTTTTAAAGTAATAACGATTCTTCAGATCTTTGGTCTTTATTTAGTTTTAACCAAATTACACTAGTTTTTAAAGATGGGAACTGAAGTAATTTACATCAAATAATTAAATATAACATTCTTACTTGTATTAATTGTTGCTATTAATAGAATCACAACAATTTTGAATATAATGGTACAACTAAAGTTATTTAATTATCATTTAGTCAGGACATATGTCTTTAATATGACCCTTTTATTATCCTTATAACTCTTTATGCAACAATATTTTGGCACAATCTTTGATGTTCCTTGAATTGCATTAGTAAACTTTCGAAAACATTTAAAATCCCCCCTCGGCTCCAAAGTGTTGATACAGGACACGTTAAGATCTCCTATGTAATTGGCTGTATTACCCCACAAGATACAATAATCGTCCGTCTTGTTATGCAAAATAAACACTTTGTTGATTTTCTTGCAGCTTTGAACTGGTCGAGGAAAAAAAAAATCATGCAAAACAGTTGGCCTACAGTCGCTTCCAGCTCAGGTTGTCTCCTCACCCTCCTCGCTGTCGAGGCCCCCGCTGAATAACCCTTGGATGACTTTCAAGTTCGTCCAACACACCATTGTTATTCCTCTGTTTTTATTTTATCCCCCTCCCTCAGATGTGCTCTTCTTGCCACAATCAGGTTGCACACTCTCCACTCTGAGAGGAAAACAAGCAAGGTCCTCAGAAGAAGCGGGGACTGGGAAGTACAGTCAAAGGAACAATTTGCACAACACAAAAGCTTTTGTTTTCTGGCCCTTTGAGTAGAAGACAGGTGGCCACTGTGGGAATAGCTTTGCCTTCTCTTTGCAAAAAACAAAAAAACAAAAAAACCTGGCATCCGAGGTGTCAAGTGCAGGTAAGCCACAGAAACAAAAGGATTTGTTTTGAGGGAGTAAGGACATAAAACAGGCTCGCATATTATAATTCATCCTATTGTGTTCTGCTCTATTAGGTTTTAATCTCATTCTGTTTGGTGTGAAATTTATTCGACACGGCACATAAAATACTTCTTTTCTTTATTTTTGTCATTAGTTGCAGGTATGGCACAAAAAAAAAGGGTGATAAATCCAAAAGTAATACAGTGAAAAAGAAGCCTGATCATTTATAAATATAGAGCACAAAACAGAGAAGAGTGACAGGTCATCATTACAGGGTGTTGGCACAGAACGAGATAAATAACATCACTGGAACAATGCTTTCGCTACATCCTCCATATCACAGCATCGAATTTGATTATATTTCGGGAGTCTTTTCAAATGTGGGGGAGGCAGTTTTAGATATTTATTTAGTCAATCTGAACCAAAGCAGTGAGATTTGATACCGAAAGGTGGCGGTTTTCCCTCTGGTGGAGTCGTCACACTGAGCAGCCAACAAGTACAAACCGCTTCTTCCCTGGCAGAGTAAAAATGAGATCTTTGAAAATGTGTCTACCTCTTTCCAGTTATTTAGTGAGGCAGCAGTCGGCCTTCTGTCGAGGACTCGCTCTCTGTCTGGAGGTGAAAGAAACTCGCCGCATCAAAAGGTGGCAATTTTATTCGAGAGAAGCCCACCCCACACGAGTAATGCTTCAAGTTTAATGTGACAGACATTTTGTTCTTGCTTGAATCCTTCAAATGATTTTTTCTGTCCGGCTGCCAAATTCAATGCTACTGCCAAATCTTGTTTTTTCTCTTTTTTTGTTTTTATCCCGAGCTGGCCGTGCTTCACCACAATGCCCCCCTCCTTGGCACTGATTCTCTCAGCGGAATCAATACCAACAATGCAGGATGAGGGTAC
>OMNM01064419.1:1484-14309 GCA_900302745.1 Parablennius parvicornis | reverse complement strand
GGAGTGACTTCTGTTGAAAACCACAGGGCATCATAAATGACTGGCATTTTGTGTTTGTCGTGCTCAGCACATCAACTGTTTAGAATATTCAAAATCTTATTGAAAGGGGATCCGCTTTTAAAGAGCTGAAAGTGCTTCTCAATGAACTTTTATCACCATGGTGTGTGTGTGTGTGTGTGTCTCTGCGTGTACGTGTGTGCATGAGAGTAATTAATGAAAAAAAATCGTATACAAACTACAAAGATAATGTTTTCAAAAATGGAATGTAAATCTCTGTTAAGGTCACATCAGGATCACAACCTGCTGTGACAACTCAAGGAGGGAGCTGCTGACGTGACAAACATTTTCATCAAATTGATTAAAAAGCAAATTAATGTTACAATTGCAGCTTGTACACAAAGACTTACTTACTTACTTAATTATTTACTTACTTACTTACTTACTTATTTACTTATCTATCAAGCACCCATCAACAAATGCCATTTATTATTGATTGATAAGTCACTGACAACAATGTCTTTTCATGTGAAAATACAAGAAGCCTGGCTTTTGCAAGAAATGTTGTTGTTGGCGTCAGTGTGAGGCGTTGAGTCACACACCATTAACAGCGTCATTTAAATTTCTTCCAGGAACAAAACCCTTTTCTGTTCCTCAATGAGATAAACTGCAGAAGCAACATTAGATATTGAGTGGATGCTGAAGTTGCACAAGAAAAACTCCCAACGTAAAGGACACACTTTCTTATATTTCCCTGACAGTTTTTCTCCCACACA
This sequence comes from Parablennius parvicornis, assembly GCA_900302745.1. Lineage (NCBI taxonomy): Eukaryota > Metazoa > Chordata > Actinopteri > Blenniiformes > Blenniidae > Parablennius > Parablennius parvicornis. Next base: position 13,536 of record OMNM01064419.1, on the reverse strand, counting down.
ACAGAATACCTTTAAAAAAAAAAAAAAGGTCAACTTTACTTTTAGATTTTGTGTTCTGTCAAGAGATTCTACATTTAACTTCACAATCTGACAGAAGACTGAAAGTCCTGACTGAAGCTGAGACACAGGCAGACACTGCAGACTCAGATACTATACAGCTTACTATTTGTTCAGATTACTAATCTCTGAGTGAACATTAACATGTGATTAATGTTCACTCAGAGATGAACCGAGGGTTTTGTTTTTTTTTTAGTTTGCATTTATATGACGTGAGAAGAAAAAGTCTTACTGTGATATGTATGATAAAACATGAAGCCCACCACGTGTCCCTCTAAATGGAGAATGCAGTTATTAGATTTAACAACAGTTTCAAAGCCAGTTCTGGTTACACAACCAAATCGCACAAAATCAGAGCAAGTCAGCGTATGATACCAACAAAACAGCAAAGGCTCTTTATTTGTATAAAGGGCAGGTTTGCCGCTAAATATGCATTTCAGTCAGCTACATCTCCACTACACCTCCAGTTTTCAGTCATGTTAGATTAAAAAAAGAATTAGAATAAGTCGTTGCAGAGGAACACGTGTCCTGTTATTACAATAACTCTCCATCTGGACTGGACTTGGATTCACACATACATACAATCCCGAGACTTGCAATAACCAACATATTTCAAATGTGCCAACCCATAGGAAAAAAAAGAGTTCCTAAGTTGGGAATCTTTGCTAATAACCACACTCAAAAGAATAATTTGTTGAGTTAATAAAATGTAAACATATCACACATTTTCATCTATTCAGATTAAGATGACTGAATCCCTTTTAATTACGTTACCTGCCTAACATCTATTAGAATGAAACATTTAACTATGAGAAACTCAACATGCTCATTTTGATCAACATATTTCTGATATGTAAGCTGAATAACTGCTCAGTTGATTTTTCTTGAGTGCACAGTGCATCCATCCATACATCCATACATCCATACATACATCCATACATACATACATCCATACATACATCTTTTTCCCAAATAAGGGTCACAGGAGCAGGATTTTATTCAAGCTGACATTAGTCAGAAAGGCAGGCGATATCTTGGCATGTCTGTTGATTATTGGAGGAGACAAGAGAGACAAGAGCAAACCTCTGCAGGCGCAGGACAAACATGCAAACTCCACAAATAAATCAACTCCTGGAATCAAACCAGAGCATTGTCACCGTGGGGCAACAATGGTAACTGTTCACCCACAGTGCCCAGTTAGTTAATGGTTAGATAAAATCTCAATAAAGTCAAATGCTCAAGTTATTTTTGAGAAAAAGAATTTAGAAAGAAAACAGGCCAAAAAAAATCACTTCACATAAATGAACTGAAGCATGAATTTGAGAATCTTTTTTAGCTCAAATATATCAATTCTTTAACATCTCAACACATTGTGTCATCTTTTATCATCCTTTGAAATATTAAGAAAATGTTTATGTCGACTGAAAGCACAACAGAAGTTTATACAGATTATAAAACATTTTTTTTGTTCTGATTAATTTACAGATAAAAACCTTAATTGTTTTATCCATTTTCAATGCTGTTTTTTCCAACTCGGCCTCAAGGGCGGCATGCAATCATACAGAAAGGCCAAACCACACCAACCAGGACTCAAATCAGATCAAATCAACCATGGAACTACTCTGCCAGCAGGAAGTCCAATAGATTCTACTTGTGAAAAATGTTAAGACTGAATATAACACGTTAATAAGTAATCAATATTAGAAAGTTTCTGATCATATGCTAATGATCAGGATAATACTTGTCTTTGGTGGGAGACTCCTCAGTGAGTGTTTGACCACAGCCCGACCACTTAGCCAATGACAAGCCTGGTACAACATCACACATCAAACAGAGAAGCATCTAGAAAAAAAAAGAAAAAAAAAGAAAATCAGGAGACGAGTCCCCCACCCCTAGGAGGATGTGCACCAGTTGAAACATTTAACATTTCCATGGGAACATCCTTTTCACAAAAGGTCCGCTCACGGCTCAGCAGCCAGCAGCGGTAAAGCAGCTGGTTGTGCTTCAGCAGGTACTTCACACGTTGAGGTAATTTAAAAGGTTCTTCTCTAAAATGTCCAAGTTAGAACATGAGCTCGCCTCACTGTGACCGGTTGCCTAGTAACCAGGCCCTGCTTCCTGTTGTGACGACCGCAGAGGGTTGTGTTCTTACTGATACCAAACCTGGCCTTTATTTACTTCAATAGATAAGTTTAATCATCAATAATCCACAGGGTTTTTTCTTTGGTTACATTTCTCCTTTTTGTTTACTTGGTTTCCACACACACAATTCTACATTTCTACACAATACTTTTTTCTACCCTTCAATGGTCCATTTCTCTTTTTTTTTTCAGTTATTGTAATTTTTCTTATTTACTTGTATGTAACCTGAGTATGAGTTTCTTCTTCCTTTTCCATGTTTTTCTTTTTCATCTGCCCCACTTGCCGACACATCAAGTGAAAGCTTGACCTTGAATGTGAGGGATCCGGCTTCCAAATCTAGTTTTATTGTCTGATGTACAAACAAATCAAGTCTCTGGTGCAAGTTTTAATGCCGTGCTTTGATGAAGTTTTTAAGAAAAGGGAACAACTAACTAAACATTCTCCTTTCTGTTTTTTCTTTCTGTCTGACAAGTGTATGTATATACATATATATATACACACACACACATATATATGTGCATATATATATATGTATGTATATATATATATATATATATATACATATAGATCTAGCAAATTGTCAAATTAGACATAAATATGTCTCAGTCCCTTTCATTCACCTCCGATGCCGCTCCTTTGTCTCAATTGTTCCTGCTCAAGTTTTTTTTTTTGTGTGTTTCTGATTTTCTGGTGTGCGATACAGGCGAAGTACCACTGGCAGAGTCAAAATGTGAAGCAGAGTGGCGTGGACGACATGGTCCTGTTGTCCAAGATCACCGAGGACGCTATTGTGGAAAATCTGAAGAAGAGATACATGGACGACTACATCTTTGTATCCTTCTTCATCCTATGAGCCAAATTAATAGTTTTAATTTGTGGTCACACTGACAAGAGTTTTCAAAATGCCCTTATGAAAGCACTAAAGAAATCCCATTATGAATAGACGTCTGAAAAACGCATAATAATTTACATGTCGTTTCCAGCAGTAATCCAATCTTGATACGCCCATAGTCCCATTTCCACACACGCCCCACCTCCTAACTCAAACAGCTGTAACGCTCAATACACAAACACACGGTCCAGCAAAGAAGCAAACATATAAGGGCCTAAACGAGATATTCACTCTTCCTCTTCTGCCTCCACTATGTGACTCAACAGTTCATTTCCGTCTTCTCAGAGCTCGGGTCAACATCAAAACCATGTTTAGAGTTCAAGAATATAAAACTTTCATATCAAACCAAGAACAGGTCTCTTGGCCTCTTGTGATACGGCACCACTAGTAAAACAAAAGTAGTGATTTGTAATTAAGTTGCAGGAATGAAAATGACATTGGTTTTCAGAATGTGATTTTAAAAGGGACCATTAACTATGGATACAATATAGATTGGTCATGTGTGATTAAAACGATAAATGCATCCTATTCTTAATGGTAGTCCCCTTTAAAAATCTGACATGTAATTAGAGGATATACTATTATCATACATGCCATATATTGGCATAGACACTTGCAGAAGTTCCAAATTACTAAAAACAAAAAAAATAGAATTGAAAAATCTTGTTTTAAAAAAGTGTTGAATAAAAATCAGTTTTAAGAAAAATGAAAAAAATAAAGAAAAACAAGAAGAAGAACTAATTACTGAGACTGTTATGATCATGCCTATGACCCAAATTTCAGGAAATGCCGATGACAAAATAAATTCATATATTCAGTATTTCCCCCACTAACAGACCAATACCATGTCTGTTTGGGTGGTGAACTTACTCATCCAGCCACTGTGGTGTAGAGTTCAATATCAGTTGTTACTCAGCAGTTACTAACTTAGACGTTTTAAGAAAGAAAAAAATAAAATAAAATAATGATGATAGTAATAATAAGAAAAATTACTTTATTCATATTGCACTTTTCAGAACAGTTGTTGCACAAACTGCTTAACAGTAAAAAAAAAAAAAAAAAAAAGTCAGGCGAGACAGAGGAGACGAGCAATCCGTAAACAGATGGAAATTTGACACTTAAATTATTGGCAACAAAATACCACAGGCCCAGGTGGCTAAAAAGAGACAGCCTATAAAAGACAAAACAGGCATAGTTTTGGGAAAAATAGATAATTGGAATAAAAACAAGTAAAACAGAAGGGAAGCTTCAATTGGAAACGAGTCTATTAAAATGTTTTTTTTTTTTATAAGAGATTTAAAAGAAGTCATGTGATGTGATAGTGAGTAACTTAAAAATATATCGATATTTATGTTTTGAAGAACCATGAAGGGCAGGACTGTTTGGACCATGAGAGTAAAGTTTTGTCTCAGAGACGTATGTTTTCCGAACATGAGGAAAACCCAGGCATGTAAACTCCACCCAGAAAGGCCCCACTACTAAACCAAGCCTCGGTTTTCTTGCTGTGAAACGGTTCCTCTCAAATTCAGAGTTTACTCCGTGAAGTTTGATGTCCATATCATTCCTTAACTTTCGTTGCCTTCCCGGCTCAGACCTATATCGGTCCCGTACTGATTTCGGTGAACCCGTTCAAGCAGATGCCCTACTTCACCGACAGAGAAATTGAACTTTACCAAGGAGCTGTGAGTATCGGTCCACGTTTTCAATCCCGTCCCACCATGTTCTGCAGAACTGTGGCGTGTTTCATGCTTGTGGTGTGGTGCTTTTCGTCCTGCTGCTCCATACGCTTGTGATTCTGCTTGCAGGCACAGTACGAGAATCCGCCTCACGTCTACGCCCTGACTGATAACATGTACAGGAACATGATGATCGATGGGGAGAATCAGTGTGTCATCATCAGGTGATCACAACTGTCCCTTTACTCCAACCAGTATCCCTGGATTTCATATTACATCAGTGTCTTACTGTCCTCCGTGTGTTTTGTGTAATCTATTCATGTGTGTTAATTAATTAATTGTTTTTGTTTTTTAATTTGCTGTTTTCTGTTACTGCAGTGGTGAGAGTGGAGCAGGAAAGACAGTGGCTGCCAAATATATCATGGGTTACATTTCTAAAGTATCTGGAGGTGGATCCAAAGTGCAGGTAAACATCAGGTGGTGCTACCACTGCTTCATGTTATTGAAATTAATCAACGTTATTGAAGGAGCACTGACCTAGGTCATAGTAACCGCCTTAGTGAATACCATTTGAAACATGGAGAAGTTGGTTTGTCTGTATTTGTATCACGCTTGAAATAAAGTAGAAGTAATTATTACATTTCTTTGAACAAAAATGAATAAATTTGTATTCAACACATTGTGAGCCATCATGAAATACTGGTACAGGACGGCCAGTCAAAATTGCCTAAAGCCAAATATACTTTATCTTTACTTTGAGCTTCCGTCAACAATCTTGATCTTAAGCCTACCAATAATGTGCCAGCTGGTAATTGACGGACACTTTTCAAACTAGTCTAACTCTGAAAGAGGCCGTGCATCACCTGCCGTGAACCTCACCACACACCCCTGATGTGTAGGTGCTTGTGAGTCACTCATTATGTTGCTGTTGTGTATTGCAGCATGTCAAAGACATCATCCTACAATCTAATCCCCTGCTGGAAGCCTTTGGTAATGCCAAGACCGTCCGCAACAACAACTCCAGCCGCTTCGTAAGTAACGCCCTCACTTTCGAGCCCCTCCAGGCGCTGAGTGCAGACTTGAGTGTGTTTGCTGATCACCAATCTATTGTAATGTGTTGTTGGATGTTTTTGAATGAGAACACAATGATCTGACAGACAAGCAGAGACACAAGTAGCCTATCCAACAGAAGTGCAGCACTGATATTATCAAGGTGAAACATGAATACTTGATTAAAACACCATAAACAAACGAAACAACTCAATTAGACTCAATGCACTCAAAGTATAAAGGTAAAGAGCAGCAAGGTATTATATACCGACCTGTATGGCTTCTCTACAGCAAATATACAATACATATAAACATACACTATATTGCTTTGTTGAATTAAACCCCTACAACATTTTAACATTTTAACTACTGTAGTTATTTGCTGTTTGTTGTCTGTGGGGATGGTGTATAGACAAGCTGGCAAAAACATTGCCAGAAAGGATTATTAATGTAATTTCAAATGATCTGAACTGAAGCATTTGATGGATTTATCATGTGACTTGACTCCGGTCTGAGTACCGTCTTTTCATTTCCACACATATACACACAGGGTAAATATTTTGAGATCCAGTTCAGCCGGGGAGGAGAGCCAGACGGTGGGAAAATCTCAAACTTCCTGTTGGAGAAGTCTCGGGTGGTGAGCCAAAACGAAAATGAGAGAAACTTCCACATTTACTATCAGGTACTAGGCCGATGAGTACCCTCACACTGGTCTGTGGCTTTTAACAAACTAGAAGATGACGTTTAAAACAAAAATAGATAAATAACATTCTGTTCCTGCACTACTGTCTTCCAGTTGATGGAGGGCGCCAACGCCCAGCAGAAGGAGGGGCTGGGCATCATGACCCCGGACTACTACTACTACCTCAACCAGTCTGGGACATACAAGGTGGACGGGACCAACGACAGTAAAGACTTCCACGAGACAATGGTACTATCCGTGGGAATAAAACAATATTACATGCCGATATTGCACAATATCATTATATTCCACTGAAAATGTTTTAGTCTTTTACTTTATCAAACTGCTACAGGGCCCCTGGAGCAAAAAATTACACCACAAGATTATTATCGGCCCACCAGAGGGTCCAATTTGGTCGGTGGGATAAACCTTGCATGCAAAATTGTGGGAACTAGGTGATGAGTGGTGCAGCGCCCCCTGTTGCATATCAAATTTATACAACTTAAAACAACTTAAAAACAGTCTCCATTACTGCTGAAGTCAAAACACAACACTAACACGAAAACATTTCTGTTAAATTCCGCCAAGTCACTCATACTCAACATTGATATCAATAATTTGATTTTATATTAGTAAAAATTGACATTTAAAAACATGGTCGCTCTTGGTTGTGTGATATATGGAAATGCTTCTGGAAAGATCCTAATCCACAATAGCACTAATATGACTGGCTCACAATATCAGTGGTTCTTTATTTATTTAGCATTTGTTTTGTGAATCTGGCCCCTCTAGTGGTCTTGTTTCACAACTGTATTATTCCACTAAGGGGTCACTGTTCTTTCAGTTTCAGTGTTTAACTGCTACGGTTAATGTCCTGTGAGTGTTTCTCACAACATTATAAATCTTTTGACAAATTTTGCATGGTCAGACGGATTACAAATGAATTAGATTTTTGCAAAGGCTAATGCTTTGGATATGCTCAGTGCAGATATGTCGAATTTTAAAATAAATCATATAGTGGTGGAATTTGCAAATCTTTGCACTGAAACATAAGGAATTGTTGAAAGTTACTTTATAAAGGTATTTTTGCATTATTCTGCTGATTTATCACACTCAAATTTTTTTCAAAAAGTAACGCAAAGTGAGTTTGACATAGACATTTAAAAATTAAACAATAAGTGCAAGAACACAAAATGGTAATATTGAAATTGCAATTGTAATATTGAAACTGCAAACATGAAGAGGTTCAACAATGTGAGGCAAAGAGCAACCAAAAATATGACCCAAACTGTACAATGACATAAAATCACTCGGGTGATGTAATTATACACATTATTGTTTAAAACATTGCTCTAAAACATATAGTTGTGGAACGACACACAAACACACACAAAACTATAAAAGCATGAAAATCAAAATTTGGATGTTTTTTTTTTGTTTTGTTTTGTTTTATGTGGTATCCAGGAAGCCATGCAGGTGATTGGGATCCCAGGTGACATCCAGGGTCAGGTGCTGCAGATTGTCGCAGGTATCCTTCACCTGGGAAACATCAGCTTCATCGAGGCAGGGAACTATGGACAAGTGGAAAGCACAGACTGTGAGTGAGACATAAACCACTGATACACACACACAAACACACACACATCCTATGTGTGCACGCATGAATGTGATTCATGGTGCATGCACACACACACACAAACAGCTTTCCTATGGGATACAAGCAAATTAGAGTTGTGATAAAAGCAGTCCCTCGACAAGCACTGCTAACTGATAGGTGACTGTGCTCCGTGGTTCTGCCTTGTTTACACTCCCTATTATCATTTATATTTGCATTATACATAAAATACTGAATACACATAAGGTGTGCCTCACCTTTTAAATCACAACTTAATGCATCAAATTTAATTTACTCTGGCCCGTTCGAAAATCGTAGTGGTAATGTCGTTCTGCGTTTACTGATATGCTCAACTACATAATGTCATTTTATCCATCGTTTAGTTTTTCATCTGTCTAATATATTTGATTAATTTCATAAAGCACTAAAAAACAGCTTTTATACTTCCATACCTTTATACATGCATACATGTATATATGCATAGGCATACATACTGTATGCGCAGATGTTTATGTGTACACAAATGTAGTTAATTGAATAATCTGAATACATTGAATTTGAGATACATTTCACTGTCTTTGTCATATGGGTACAGGCTGAATAATCAACTTAAAAATATAAGATAAACATAAATATTTAGTGGATCATATTTCATTGTCTGTGACCCTCCATACACATCCCACAGCATATTACTGATACATTATTTCAGGCTGGATATGTAAAAGCAAAACTATTCCTGTTCATTTGGTATTTGCTTTTCTTGGGTAGTGCTTGCCTTCCCTGCTTATCTCCTGGGCATCGACGATAACCGCTTGCAGGAAAAACTCACCAGCCGGAAAATGGATTCAAAGTGGGGAGGCAAGTCGGAGTCCATTAATGTGACCCTGAACCAGGAACAGGCCACCTACACTCGGGATGCCTTGGCCAAAGCTCTGTATGCTCGCGTCTTCGACTACCTGGTGGAGGTATTTACTTATTTCACAAACTTTATGATGCAAATGCAGCAATAAAGAGGCTCAATGGAACACTTAAATTTCCATTCACCTGGACAATGTATATAGTCTGTTAAATACATATTTCCTTTCCTGTCTCTGGCTTTGTAAGGCCATAAATAAAGCCATCCAAAAACCATATGAGGAATTCAGCATTGGAGTGCTTGACATTTATGGCTTTGAGATATTCCAGGTTTGTTTTCTGCAAGTTTATCATTTATAGTGTGTTTAATAAAAAGATAGGCTGTATACGCTGATTGCATGGTGTTTTGTTTTGACAGCGAAATGGTTTTGAGCAGTTTTGTATCAACTTTGTCAATGAAAAACTGCAACAGATCTTCATTGAGCTCACTTTGAAGGCTGAACAGGTAACTGCTGTCTGTTTACTTTTTTTTTTTTTACTCATTACATCTTCTAATCCCTGTTTCAAAGTATGTAAACATTACTATGTGTAAAAAAAGTAAAATTCTATTGTTTTTTTATTATTATTATCGACATCTGTTTTTATTTTGTTACATTTGTCTTGTCTTGTCTTGTCTTAATGATTTGCCTGTATGTTGTAATGTTCACTCAGGAAGAGTATGTTCAGGAGGGCATTAAGTGGACACCCATCGAGTACTTCAACAACAAGATTGTATGTGATCTTATTGAAAACAAATTGGTAAGTTTGTATCTGTCACTTCATTATCAAATTACATTTCTTTCACCTCTTCGTGTTGATATATAGAAAAGATATATTTGTCTTTGTGCACAGCAGCAACAAATGACAAAGATACATGAGTAATAAAAAACTGAAGGTAAAAAAAACACTAATGGTTAAATAACAACATCAGTAATCTTAATTTAGCATGTCACCTTCAGAGACTGCATTAATGTCTCTTTATGAAAGAAAAGGAAAGTTCAATATACTTTGATTGCTTAATCATCTACAACAGTGATCTTTCAGTGTATACATTTTGAAGGTAATTTTGAAGTAAATTTTTTCCCTTTTGAATTTCATAAAAAAATAAATAGTTTTGAATATTTTGAAATGAAATACGTTTTAAAAAGTTATGCCCACCTTGCAGAACCCTCCAGGAATCATGAGTGTACTGGATGATGTGTGTGCCACCATGCATGCTAAAGGAGAGGGTGCGGATGGCACTCTGCTGCAGAAACTGCAGGCCGCTGTGGGAATGCATGAACATTTCAGCAGCTGGAACTCTGGCTTTGCCATACATCACTATGCTGGGAAGGTAGGAGCCTTAAACCAGCCCATTATTCTTGTTTTTTGGGCAACACATTACTGGTACTGTTCAGGTTATCTAGTCTGAAGTTTACAGTCACATTTGGAGGGTGTAAACTATCAAGCTTGTAGTTAATGATTATATTTATATGGCTAGTAAAGTCTGCGCAGCATTTATTATGTGTGCTGTCATCTCAGGTGTCTTATGACATCAACGGCTTTTGTGAGAGGAATCGGGATGTGCTGTTTCCTGACCTTATTGAACTCATGCAGAGCAGCAAGATGTAAGTTTTCTTCGTCCCAACGAATACATTTTTTGTGTCGATGGAAACACAGAACAAGAACCAGAATGAATGTATCATTTCAGCCCGTTCATTCAAAGCTTGTTCCCTGAAAACCTCAACACGGACAAGAAAGGCCGGCCAACCACAGCAAGCTCAAAAATCAAGGTAACAAATGTCCTGAAAGTCCTGAAAAACAACATGCAACGACCGGCCATTAACATTATGATCAACACAGGCACCATGACTCCTCGTCAGTTTTACAGCCATATGCTTTCAAGTCAGATTTGTTCTTAACTTCTGCAGCAGTTTGAGTTTCTCAAGCTTGTCCATCGGATCACAGTTCACCACTTTCCTTCATACCTTTGATAGATCTTCACCACTGTGCACTAAAACATATTTATGGCAAACTGATGTTTCCAACAGAAACAAGCTAATGATCTGGTGAACACACTGATGAAGTGCACTCCTCACTACATCCGCTGTATCAAACCCAACGAGACAAAACGACCGAAAGACTGGGAGGAGAGCAGGTCAGCATTCCTCGGTGACACGCACACACAGACACACAGACACACACACAGATATACACACACACACACACACACACACACACACACACAAAACCAATCACAGCATTGGGGACTCCTCTGTATTAATCTTTGTCTAAGTTCAAGTTATTAGGATATTTTTTCAGATAAAGGTTTGTAGTGCTGCATTATGTCATTATAAAAAAAACTTTTCCTTTTTTTCTCTCTTTTTTTAATTTAATAATTTGGTGCATAATGTAATAAAATGTGCCCTTGGCCTGTAGACATGATTCGAGGTTTAATAATGAGAGAAAATAAGATTCAGTAAGAGTAAAATTACATGTCACTCTTTGCTTTTGCTCGTGTCCTGCCAACATAGCAATAGTAGAATGCAGGGCTCTATATCAGGTTGAACTTTTCAAATCACCTGCCACTGTGGCTGGTAGATTGTTAAAGTTACAAGGCAATCAGTACTTTCACCCGCCATTTCTTTTTTCTTGAAGAAATGAAGCAGTAAGTGTAAGTGCCGCTGAGTGTATTTAATCATTTAACCCGCATTTTGTAATAACTGTTGCAAAATGTAAAAAGTTATTACAAAATGTGTTCAAGGATTTTATTACAAAATGTGACAGATTACTACAAAATGCGGAATTATTACGTTATCAGTTGAAAGTTTCTTACAATGACATAATGTGGTGCTAAAGTTCTGAGAAAATAGAGAAATAAAGTGAAGTTTCGTATTACAATAATTAAATGATTAAACTAACACGGCAGCCTCTTTGATAAATTGAGTTAATGTGGGGTCTTCAAGCTTATTTGCTTCGAATTTGTACCCTCCAGTTTTACAAACATGTTCACATACATTCAAAACAGAAAAATTTGGTCATGGAAAAAAAAAAATTTTGAAAGA
>OMNM01064417.1:28358-30119 GCA_900302745.1 Parablennius parvicornis | reverse complement strand
CAATCACATAGTGTCCACTGCTGCATCTATCCAGCTGTTTTACAGAAGTGACATGCATCTGGATGATTCCACAGACCTACTGTGAATCTTTCATGTGTTGTCCAAGTCCACTGTGTACAGATTAGTGCTTTCTCAGTAGCCCATTATAACAAAGCAGGAAGTTACACAGTCATATCAAAGACTTTGTCCACAAAATGTGACTATTTTATTTTGTTTATATTTGAGGGTAAAACCTAAATTTCCAGCCAAGTTGACTTGAAATGCCCAAAGCAAAAATGGTCAGGGAGTAAAAGGTCCATGTCAAAAGTATTAAAGGTTTGAAGGTTTCACATTGAAAAGTCTCACACAGCCGAGTGGTGGTGGGAAACAATGGAGAGAAATAGAACCAACAGATGGCAGTTAATGCAATTTTATGGAAAAGAAGAAGAAGCAGAAGGTTTGAAGGTGGTGGCCTAGAGGCTGCAGGTGACGTATGGCCTCAGCTCATACGTGACCATGGGCCTACAAGCAAGATCCTTGACCCTCATCAGCTCACTGGAGTGCTGCAACATGGCTGTACCTCAGCATCCTAGAAATAGTATTTCAGTGTGGAAAAAATGAATTTCCCCAGGGGGATTATAAACTCTGATCAGTTTAGTTTACTTGACTGGAACAAGTTAAAACCAGAACTGGTCCACCAGAGAATATAATCTGGCACACAAGATGACATTTTCCAGTTATAAGAAATTATGACATTTAACTGCAATACATTCATTTTACCACCAGGGGCACACTTTAATTTGCATTATGTAGTATAAATGCATTGACAAAGATATTTTTTGGAATTTGAACCATGATTCTGACTTCATATGTGGCCAAATGTTTTATGCCTTTGAAGATGTAAGTAGAGTTAAAATAAATCCTCTGTGATCTGTAAGTTATGAAGGACATTGTGACTGGAGGCTTAATAATGATTATTTTATTAAATGTGAAAGGATAGTTCATTAAATGTGAACTGGACGCCTTAATAACATATTAATACTTTCTTGCAATAAAACATCTTCTAATTTATATATCATAATGCTATCATATACTCATCCAGCCCACTTCAGATCAATTTGCTTTATATGGGCCCTGAAGAAATATGAGGCTGACATCCCAGGGCTTAGTTCATGAGCTTGCGAAACACACAACACACTAAACACACCCTTTGTCTAGTAGGGCACCAACTACTACTAACTACTTTCCAAAGAGGAATACAAAAAAACTATAGGTATCCCACAGGATAGGATATAGGATATTTAACCCACAGGATATCTTCTGTGGGTTGAAGTAACTGGAATTTAATTTCTTGAGAAATACATGAAAAAATAACAAAAAAGAGCATCAATGTGACATAATGCTCTTTATCCATATTTCACTTGAGTTGCATCAGGATCTGGGGCTGCTTTGTTGCCTCAGGACCTGGACTAATATGGAAGGAAATAATTCTATAGATCATCAATATGCACTATGAAGTCAAGGTGTCTGTCCAGAAAAAAAGGAAGTAAACTACGAAAACGTTTTTGAGTGAGCCAGTGAGAGATCACACTCTAATCCAATTGAAATTTTAGTTGAACTGGAAAGACTCACTGGGAGAAAAAAAAAATGAGTGACCCATTGATGACCAGCTGGTGGATATTCCAAAAAAACATAGTACGTATTTAACAAAATTAAACAATTCATATGTCCTCTATCTGTTTTTAAATGCATTTCAAGATACAAGCTTACTCAGACCCAAAT
>OMNM01064417.1:13358-25858 GCA_900302745.1 Parablennius parvicornis | reverse complement strand
GGCCCTCATTTAAATAAGCTCTGTGCCTCAGATCTCATCAGATTGAAGGAGCATTCTTGGTTAATAACAGTGAGACAAACTAAATCAAATGGTCTTCACTTACAAAGGATAATGAGTTTGAACATGAATCGAGACCTGGGAGGACAAGGGAAATGTCAGTAAATACCCTCAAAACCATCCGAAGCATTATCAAGATGTTTGAAGCAGAGTTAAACCGTGTTGATTGCTCAGATAAAAGATGTGACTGATGAATAAAAAGAATTTAGAAGAGTTTGGCTGAGTAACAAACTCCAGAAGTTTGATGAATGAGGGTCACTGTCTTTTCAGGAACCTTGAAAATCAATTGCCTGCTTAGAGATAGGAACAATGCTGTCTTTATTTGTATCAAATCACGATTGTCCTCATGCTGACTTACACATCACTCCACATACCTGACCCTGAACCTTTTGGTCAAAATGTAACCTTGCGTACTTTTCTCACTGTAGTTCAAACAGGGACCACGTCTCACTCATTTCTGTTAGTTCAAGACTAAAACCAGATTTAATTTCACTCAGACCAAGCACCCACTTTGTTTGAATGGTAAGATAACTTTTTCCCATCTATGAACACTCTTCAAAATTAAGTGCTGTCAAGAGCATGGCTGGAATCTTGAGTCACCAGAAAGCTTTAGTGGAATTGATCAATTTAAACCTGGTCTTAAGTCAGTTTAGTTAGCAAGGCTGGCACGGTCTCTAATTTTAAGGCTTTAAACGGCTTCTGTTTAATAAAGCTTATGGTTAGAGTTTGTTCAAGCTACCATGGAATATTTTCTAGTTAAGCTGCCATTAAGACTGCTGGAGAAGCTACGCTGAGCTTCTGTCAATAGTCACCAATTTTCACTATTACATGTCACTAACATGCTCTCTCTGACTCTCTCTCGTCCTCCCTGTAGGATCTAGGACAGGGGTGCCAGATGTGCCGGATGAAATTGGAAGACTGAATTCTTTGGCTGAAGATGGCAAAACCAAATGTTAAACTATGAAAATGTTCAGATTGGTTTAGGAAAAAAGTCACCTGCTACATCTACAAGTTCCCTGTTTGGATGGATCCTATTCGAGGAACGATACTTTTCTCTGGTGTGTCCTTTGGCACAAATGGTAAAACCATATGAGAAACCATAGGGGATAGACAGACAGAGTGTTTGTTGCTAGAACCAATAATATTTGTATTAAACTAACTGCATGAACACTGCCATTTAACAGTCTAAGCCCACCCACCAATATGTCTATCATGTTTTGCACATTGTCTACAGAACACTTAGTGACTGGTATCCTCACTAAACCAATGGGAAATTAAAAAATCCTAATCCTAGCATAATTTAAACCATAATGCCAACACAACATTTAACAAGAGCAATCAGTGATTTCTGATGTCCGCCAAAGGTTGAACTGCACTCAAAATATATATATAGATATTATTCTTTTTCAAAAAGCTTGCTAACAGGCATACCGATAAATATATATCAAAGATTTTGTCAGATGATTCTGTCCTACATGACAAATGAGCAATAAAACAGAAACTGGCACGCAAAAAGTTGAAATCTCCCACATCAAACCACTACAAAAGAGTAAATCAGATTATAGCTTGGGACAAGACCAAAGTTATCCTCACTGAAGAGGACCGCTACATGCAGTGGATTACGGAGGCAGTGGAGATTAGGAAGCAGGTTCTGAGCAAGTGAACAGCATTGGATGCGACTGATCTGTCAAGAGTGACAGGTTAATTAAGCCTCATAACACCAGCTGGTGTCATACAAAATCAAGCACATCATCAACACACATCACATATTAAAAACCTACTTGCCTGAAAAGACGGACCCCACGGATTGGAAGTGTAGAGCAGGTCAGTCACTCAGGTCGCAGAGGTGATTTCCGTTTGAAAGTCAGAGTTGATTATGTTTTCAATTCATTTTATAATCAATGAAATCTGGAATCTTTTATTTAGAGAATTTTAATTTAAAATATGTTGTAGGTCTCAAAGTCCTCACCCGTATTTAGGTTGAATCAGGTCAGGGGAGCTTGAATGCAACAGCACTAATAACCACATCCCCATGACACATTGACAACTATAAAACTACCAATGAATTTCACTTGAAACAGTTCAGTGACATATTTGTGTAAGATAACAACAACTGCTTCTTAGAGAAGCTTTCAGATGTAAAAATGCTTCAGAGGCAAATGTTTTTTTTCCACATAAAATTGTGAGACACTGTGGAATTTTATCATCAATGGCAAAAAAAAACCCAATAATTTTTTTTATTCGGGGAAGTGAGACACCAAAAATGTGCGCTGAATGATTGTAAACTGTGAGCCCTCTGGCAGCACTGCGACAAAAACAGACGTGACTGTAGTGGGGATCGCTGTATGTGCTCAGCAGTGCTTCAGAAAAATGTTTCATTGCAGTCACAGATGAAAAGAAAACCACATAAAGATATGATGCAGATGAACAGATAAAGAAAAGTGTATGGATCCTAAATGTCCTACAAGAGCTGAATCTGAATGTCAAGTTTTGTCATGCATACAAGGAAACCACCATATGTAACTTCTGTACATGAGTAATCAGGAGTTTCCTTCAAGGCTTTTTCAGTTTTACTATTTAGAGCTGCTGTTTTACCATTGAATACGTCTAGTTGGAAGAACAGTCATTTTTCTACCGGAACGTTGCAGGTTTGATTCCTTATCTCCCCAGTCCACAAGTTGAAATTTCCTTGAGCAAGAATCTCCTCCTCCTCCTCCTCCACCTTCTTCTTCTTCTTCTTCTTCTTATTATTATTATTATTCATTTGCCTGCATTAAACTTGAAATGTTGTCACTTTAAAGTCCCCCAATCATGGATAGAGTATTTATTCATGTCAACAGCTGTCAAGATGCAAATATTTCTTTGATCTTCACTGGTCCAACATTTTCCTCATCAGATCACAATGACCATGAGGTGAAAGGCGAAGGTGAATGGTCTGTGGATGTGGCTCCCCAAAAACATGAGCAGTGGTTGGATTCATGCATCAGCTGAGAAAAACAGCTTCAAAAAATATATTAAATATATACACCATCTTTGCACAAAAGCTGTTATTTTCATCAAAAAGCTGGTCTGTTGGCATAATACATAAACCAGTATGATCTGGACACATTTGTAAGGAATTGTGAGAAAGGTTGGAAAATGTTTACCATTTATTAATGTGACAAAAAGACTATGAAACTTATTTTTGAAACCTAATACACATGTTTAATTCATATTTTAAAACCTGCAGCACACCTCGAGGTGTTGGAATCCAACACTTGCTTGTGTCACATTCCTGTCTGTTTGCATTTTAATCATAACAGTATTTCTTGAGGATTTCTTGCACAATATTGTTTGATAAAGCACCACTGACAGATTTCCTTCATTCTGTATATCTGCAATCAGAGATGCAGATGCAGATTGTAGGCAATGGAGGTTTTCACACCTCGTATCAAGCAAACTGCTGTTATGTGCAGATTGTGTTAGAGACTGATCCATACAGTTATATCAACATAACAACTTAGTATGGCTGCAGCATAGTCATCCACAGCTCTAATACCTGCCCACATGCGTGAAAATAATGCGGCTGATTAGAAATTCCGAGTTAACCAAACGTGAAGGGCCTTGGATTGGAGAGACAACATTGATTTAATGTATGCAAGCTCATGTTATGTAACCAGTTGTTTCAAACGTACAAATCTCTTTCTGTGATTACATAGAACCAACCACCACATCCCATTGCAGTGCAGTGATAAATCACTCTATAGAAGCTTCTACTTCAGTGGTTCATTCACATTTTCCACATTCCACATTCCACAATTTCCACCTTTACCAAAGCAGATATTGGATGCTGCAGCTTTCAAGCCCTGTTTACAGAACATGTCAAGTGAAAAGACATAGTTTTGGTTTTTTTTACACTTTTGTTTCATAAAAATTTTACATTTACACAGCAATGTTTTGAAAATGATGACTGTTTATATATAGCAACGGCAGAAACACTGAAAACGATATTGTTAGCATGCCAGGCCATGAGTTGTTTGTTGTCGGTTGTTCCTGTAATGAAAACACATACACATGCTCACAACACGCTCTAAACGTTAACAATGGAGAGTACACAAACAGGTGACTGTCAACTATAAATCAAGTCACAGGAGTATATGGACTGGGAGCCATGACACTCTGGAGGCCGCTATTGTTGTTATTGTCCATCTACTCGCACAAGTTTTGACATAAAAACATTCTTGTGTCAACAGGGCCTGAGTCAATCCGGTCTCTCAGGTTAATTTTTCCATCAGCAGAGAGACGTCAACGCCTCCACCAAATGAGCTCATTCTGCAACATTTACACACACCTAGAAATCAGATTTAGTACATTACATAATTCAGTACGCTGTGCTCCTGTAGTTTTGTGAATTGCTCCTGAATTCATGTGACTACATTAATCACAGAAGCATGATGGGATCGTAAGCAGTCGGAGGGGTTAAAGGTCATGATCATTCAACAAGGCTCACATCAGTGTGCTCTTGATGCTTTGGAATGTTTTCTCTTAACAATTTTCTCAATGAACTGGACACCAAATAAAGAGTTGCAACCTACCATCAACAGATATTCAAAATTAGACTTATACCAATATATTAAATGTCAACAAGTATTCAAGATTTGTCTTTATATACATATCTCAGTTGAATAAATGTTCAAGAAAATAATAAAAACAACAAGTGTGGAAGCACTGTTTGGCAAAGTGTACTCACTAACAAAGGCTCTTCTTGTTTTTGCTGTATTTTGTTATTTGTCTCAATTGTTCCGGATATGGGGTTTCTATCGAATTTTATGTAGAATCCTTATCTGTCTTTAAATCTACTTACACATTTTGGAACAAAGATGCTTCTTGTAACTCAAGATTAGAAGACTTTTATATCTTCTCCAGTATTAAGAGAGAAACAAAGAGGGTGACTGTACAGCCGAGGATTCACTGCCGACAAAAACTGCTACTAGCTAATGTGGTGTACTTTAAAGCCAAATTAGCTGAGAGGATGTGTAAACTAAGAATAGATGCATTTTGTCTATTCTTAGTTCTCAAAAAATACAAAAAAACAATGGATCCAGTTAATACAATTTGGCTCTGTGCATTTCCGTTTATATAACTAGTTTGAGGTTGTAATATTTTTCTAAGGAGTTTCCAAGAACTGTAGGGTAGGGTAGATGTTTGGGTTTGCTGGAGCTGAAGATCCATTGAAGATCTTTTGGAACAGTTCAGGGTGTCTTGTGAGCCTTGTTTCATTAAAAGTCAATTAGTTTGAACAGATTAAACCTAAGAAAGTCAGATTTATCTGAGTCTTTAAAAAAAGGATTTAGAAACATCAAGCAAATGAGATATAGAAGACATTTTTACAAAGTTACATTACATAATAAACATGCTTATTTCAACCAAAACTGGCTTCGTTTATGGACAAACTGAGTAGATTTGTTGTATTATCTAAAAAGAAAGAAAGCATACTTCAAAAATCTCCTTGAGAAGATTCCTTTTTCTTCATTGACCGATCCTATTTCTCTGATGTGGTGGGTGGTCACATTAAAGTGCTCCGGGGAGCTGATAGTGGGAAAGGGGGTCTTGCTCAGATACCTGTAGTGATGACCTATCAGCCTGGAACCTTCCGATTCCAGGTCCGCTTGTCCAACTTTGAGTCTCAGACTGCCCAGAAAATGGACCAGGTATTCCCAGGAAGTCTCCCATACAATGACAAACCAGGGCTGACCATCCTAAGCTTCCTAGATCAGAGGAGGTCAGGCCTGTTCAAGTTCTATAACCATAACAAGAGTGGTTATTAATAAAGTTTCTCCTAAACTGCTTTTATTTTTTTTTTGTTATTGCACATTGAATTTGACTAAAATACTTTTTAAAATGTTATTAGACTCCTTCTCACTCTGACACTCTCATTCATGACTCTCATTTCCCAAAATGTTACAGTGAAAAGTTGTCATGCCTGCACATACAAAGAGGAGTTTTCCAATCTGCTGTACATTCTTCATACTATGAGAAGAGACCAGTCGTTGATTTGTAACCTCAGTACAGCTGTTGAGCAAAATTAAAAAAAAAAAAAAAATAATAAATGCATGTTGTTATTGTTTTCCTACTACTGAGAAATTCAGGTTATGGTAATTTCACTTTTCTCCACTAACACTGAAGTCTAACATTGATTTTGGTTTTCTTTGACATGTTCAAAACTACTTTTAACAACATCAGTGCAGACAAAGTCCATCAACCTCCCAGTGATCGATCTGTTACATGGATCTGGGCTCCAGATTGGGAAGCACTCCTATAGAGGACACGAAGGCCATGTAGGCTGGAAATAGAACTATTGTGCTTTGCTATACTATTTCCTTTGAAGTGGACCCTTTTCTCAAAAGATCCTTGATTTTCAGATGTTAGCTCCGAACGAGGGATGGATAGCAGTTTGAGAATTGAGCTGTAAGGTTAACTGTGTGGCAACCACAAATGTTATGAGTGGTTTATGAGTCAGGCAGGAGGACCTTTTAGAGCTCGGTGCTTCTGTAGTGTGCAAATGGTGTAACAACAGATTTGACAATTTTAACTTTAGTGACAAAATTGTTTTAAAATCCAAACTGTTTGAAAACCAGGCATGACATGAATGCATTCATCCGTCCTCTTTCCCACTTTATTCCATTCAAAGTTGCAAGTTGGTGGAGTGGGATCAAACCAACATTAAGGCCCCGTTTACACTTTGTTTTCAAGGAAAAACCTTTGTTGTGTTTTTGAGGGTCTGTTTAGAGGACAACACTGCTTGGAGCCACTGAAAACAGAAGTTTTTGAAAAAGAGTTCTGATATTAAAGTTTTTCCCAACAATGCATTTTCAGTTAGCATGTTGTGTAAACAGAGCCAGAGTTTGCTTATCAAACACACTTTCACATTCGCACCTACAATCAATTTAAGGTCACCAATTAGTATTAAATTCATGTTTTTGAAAAAACCAAATATTATGGAGAAAACCTCTGCATGCACATGGTAAACATGCAAACTCAAAGCAAGATCATTTTGTGCAAAGTTAGTATGTTCTCTGTACCCTGTACAATCACCATGCAGCAAGAGTGTCGACACTAAGCTGCTAACAGCATGGTAGCTGTAATATTTTGATTCAAGTCAAGTTTGATGATTTATATTCTTAAAGCAACTTAATTTTGACCTTCTCTTTCAGACACCGCCGGCATCAAGAGCAGTGATACACTTTTTCAAAGTACACAGCAGGATGTTTTCTCTCCTTTTACTGTTGATTTTAGGAACAAATCTGCCAAAGCTTTTTATTCAGTGAAACAGCTGAAATAACGCGTCAGCAGAAATCTCCTGTCTAAGTCCTCCGCAAAGGCAAAAGACTTTGATGGCAAACGCAGGCTGAGGAGTACGTCTTGCCACCAGTTTTAGCTCATCTGGCGTATTCTTCGTTGCAAAAAGGTGTCTGGAGAGCATGTGTCTGCGTGGTGAAGTGTGTTTGGGAGCTTTCGGCTGTGACCTTGGGTATACGTGCTGACTGGGCTCTGCTGGGATTAAAAGCCTTGAGATGATTCAATTACAAGAAATCCAGATTCTGTGATCTATAACAATGTGTGTGTGTGTGTGTGTGTGTGTGTGTGTGTGTGTACATGCACCTCAGTATCTGCATTGTGTGCACGTCTACCTGCAAATGTTCTGCTTATGTGCTTATGAAAAGTGTCCTCTCCAAACAAAGGGAGCTTAATTTTTCAGCGACACTTCCACTGTTGTTTATGCAAAAGCAATTTATATTCGGGACAGGGCGCCCATTGTTTTATCCATAAATCTTTGCACTTGGCCCTCAAAACCCTACCTGAGCAATGACTCTTATACCTAACTTACTTACAGTGTGAGGATTGATAAATTACAACAGGACGGAAGAGCCAACTAAACCTTAACCAACAACGTTAGTGATCCTTAATTAAAAGCATTTTGCGTGAGCGGCTGCCAGTGGGTTTAAGGTGATTGAGGAGTCAGATGGGTTTAAAAATGAAACACGCTCCTTATAATATGGAAAGCAGGGCCATTTTTTAAACCAACTTCCACTGCGGGGCAGACAGACAGCTACAGGCGTTCAAGCTCTCCATCAAACAGCCACCTTAATAGAAAATGGATGGGGTCTTAGGTGGTAATGATGAAAAGCCACAGGTCTGCAGAGGCCAATGAGGACATTAGAGAAGGGATTCAGGCATTACTAAATGTCACTAAAGCTCTGGACTTCTCCATCTGGCTGCTTTACCACTTGTCTGCTTCCTCTGATGTCTAAGGCAGAAATTCCAAATCCCGCATTGATTACACAATGGAACGGATGAAATGTGGATGTAGTGACAATGGAGAAGATGCTTCGATCAATAAACCTATTTCTGTTAAAAGCAGCTAAATGTTATCTCTTTCTTTTCTTTTTTTGGGGGGGATGAGTCAAGTGGCTCATTTGTTATGTTCTATTTTCTAAATTATGAATCGATTATTTTGGCTCATTTTGAAGCAGAATAAGACAGAAACAAAAAAATTACGTGTTGTCCCGCTGTGTTGACTAACTGCCAACTGCAGTGTCGGAGAGAATAAAAATGTAAATTTCTTCAAAGTTTTTTTCTGTCTTACCCACAAAGTTATGTCCATGGACATGAAAATGTGTTCAACCCCAAAAATTTTTTGCAAATAAATCTGTCATACGGGTACTGCTGTCCACTAGCACTGAATAAGAAAAGAGTTGTTCTTGTTCACATAACCCACATTTCACCCCCTTATCACGCTCAAAAAATCACCAAATTTGCCACGCTCATCAGGACGTGTGAATTATTTCAGAAAATGTAAAAATGAACCCCCACAGTGCCAAATGTGCTCTGTAGTGCCACCTACAAAAACTAAAACGGCCACCACACCCCGTAGTAATGTTGTAGGGACATCAAACCCAAACTCGTTTCTTTGTCAAAGAAGTTAGCTGGCTTCCAAAATAAAAGTCCACAACTGCTTCTAAATAAAATCCTTTTCTTAAAATGACAATATAAATGTGTGTTGACCACCTAGGAGGACGTCCGGAGGTTCCTCATGATCAGGACTTCATCAGGTTTGGAAAAACCATCTTGAAGCCGGTTTTCTACCAACATCTGAAATACTCAGTGAACAATGTCAACTATTATGAAAATGTGCTGTGTTCAGACATTATTAATATTTATCAAAAGATATATTTAACAAAAATTCAGTAAATGTAAATACAACAACTAAACACATTTTCAATCAAACATTTAATGCTTAACTATATAAAATAAATTGTACAAAAAACCCATCTAAAATGTGATTATAAAATAGACATATGATTGGGCCGACCTGTCAACAGTGTTGGGCAATAACACCTTACTTGTAAAGCAAGGCAAGGCAAATTTATTTATAGAGCACTATTCAAACACAGGGTAATTCACAGTGCTTTACATAGAAATAAAGGAGACTAAAAGAAATACAGAAAAACTTTATGAAGACATTAAAAATATATTAATCAAAGAAATACATTAAGGCTTTAAAAAGAATGATTTAAAAACAGTATGACGTTTTAAAAACAGCAAAAGAAGTACAATAAATAGTTAAGGAATCTATAGAGATAAATTTAGTGAATGTATAATCTATTATTTATTTGAATGCCTGTGCAAATAAGAATGTTTTAAGTCCTGTTTTATAGGAAGTGACTGTGTCAGCAGTCTTCAGGTGTTCAGGAAGTTTGTTCCACAGGTGAGGAGCGTAGGAACTAAAAGCTGCTTCACCTTGTTTGTTTCTGACTCTAGGAACACTGAGTAAACCTTTTCCCGAGGACCTCAGAAGTCTGGAGGTTTTATATTCAACAAGTAAATCTGAGATATATTTAGGACCAGAGACCATTTAAAGCTTTATAGATCAGAAGTAAGATTTTGAAGTTGATCCTTTGACACACAGGCAGCCAGTGTAGAGATTGGAGCACAGGTACAATGTACCTCGGTGAGAACTCTGGCTGCAGGGTTCTGGATGAGCTGCAGTTGTCGGACAGATTTTTTTTTTACTGAGGCCTGTAAACACATTGTTACAATAATCCAACCTACTGAAAATAAATGCATGAACAAGTTTCTCAGAATCGTGTTGGGTCAGAAATCCTTTGATTCTTGCAATATTTTTCAGAGGGTAGTAAGCGGATTTTGTAATTGTATTAACATGGCCGTTGAGTTTCAGGTCTGAGTCCAGAATTACACCCAGATTTCTGGCCTGATTTGATGTCCTGAGTGACATGGAGTCAAGATGAGCAATTTAACCTTTCTTCTTTGGGGTCAAAAACAATTACCTCAGTTTTCTCTGGGTTGAGTTGCTACGTGTTACTATAACACCGTTACATTTGACAGTAACTAATACTCTAAAGCATTACTTTTTAAATAAAATAACTCAGTTACCATTACAATATGGTGCATTTCTCCGTTACTTGGTGAATTAATTTATCTTTGGCAAGCCGCATTGTACTTCTTCCTGTGTACAGCCGTATGGCAGCGGTCGGTGTATCGAATTAACTGGTTTCCCTGTTAATCTGTGTCACTCACACTGTCTGTTGAATTTTACCATGCTAGTTGGTCACCAGTGAACAGGTAAACCAGTTGATCCAAAACACCAATTATGGAGAGTTGAGGCGTGAACAACACATGTTTTTCTAAATGGAAATATGCTCATTATTTTAATTTAGTTGAGCATAAAGACACTTGATAGTTTTCACACTTAACCTGTGCAGTAACATTGTTAAGGGTTAAACAAAACAGCTTTTATGATTCTGAAGCCACTTTAATTTCTATTCTTTGAGTCCCAATAATATATACAGCTTGTTTTGTGATATTGATTTCAGAAATTCTTTATTTTTTTGATTTGTGCTGGTCTGACTTTTGTAAGTTTGTTTGAAAATGACTTAGCAGAGTTTAGCAGAGTTCAGTGGCGTGAATGGAAATGAATAACAATGGTCAAACTGATCATTAGTGTATTATTTTCCATACAACACTGAAATGAAGCTTTAATGGGAGCACTGAAGAATGTCCTTCAAAAAAGTAACTAACTGGTCAAGTGGCTTCTTTTTCAAGTGTGGGAAGCCATGCCGTTCTAAAGAAAGTTTATCATCTTATGAACGTCCAAACACCATTTAATTTTTTTTTTAAAAAGTGTGACACCATCTGGGATCAAAACCAAACCTCTTTGATGACGGGGATGAGTCTTAACCACTAGACCAGGGGTCGACATACCGAGGCTCCGGAGCCGCATGCAGCTCTTTGGTCCCTCTGCTGCGGCTCCCTGAGCCTCGGTCCCGCTGCAGTATGTCACGAAGCGGGGCGGGCCAGTAAAGCAAAGCGCACCCAGACCCAACTGCATTGCGCGATCCCACTACAGAGAGTGCGGTAAAATGTTGGCGGGGTTGTGAACAACACGTAACGACACAGGCATGAAACGTAATCACTCAACAATAGTTGCGCAAAGAATGTGCAAGTTGCAGCTGCCGCAGCCACCCGACCTCGTGAGCTCTTGGTGGCTACCGACGACCACGGCTCAGTGGCCATCCGAAGCTGTGAGTTCTCTTTATCTGTGACACAGTGGAAAACTGTATCATTGTGAACAGCAGCGTCCATCACCCGCTGGATCGAGTCTCCGTGAACTGAGAGGAGTCTGAACCTCATTAGTGTACCACGGCGCTGTGGAGCGCCACATTTCAATAAACTCAGCCAACAAAACAACCAATGCGTGTAAAGTAGCGTATGTGAACAATAACAGGCGGGTTTACGGCAAATGACACATTTCAATATTGCAAACTTTAGAGTGACGATTACTACAAATCAGCAGACGTGGAGGAACGACACTTCATGCTCCCAGCCACTGACAGGCAATGTAACTGTTATTCAATTAATGTTAAATAACCAGGATGTACACAACAATTAAATGACATTGAAGCCACAACACACACAAACATGATGCTAAGAAGTCCTGCAATTTGTGCAGTGAAGTGAAGCAAGGAGGGCTGTGATGGACAAGTCCACACAATGAAAAACTGAAGGTGATGTTGCTCACTCACCTCATTTCCTTGTTTTGCAGCCACACCCCAAACATTTCAAGCCCACACCACACATTGAATTTATCCACTTTATTTTTAGTTTATTTTCTTTAGTCTTACAGTGTGTAGATGGAGTGCACACATTTTCACATGTAAAGACTATCAGATTACTTTTCTACTGTATTAATTGTGTTTTTCTATTTTGAGTTACCTGGTGGGAGGAGTCATCCTGCAGTTGCAAAAGGCGGGGCAACTGACCAGAGACTTTTATGCCAATGCCCAGGCGATCAGCCCTATCATCCCTTGCCATGGCAGAAGGGGGTTTTTGAGTTTAGGTAGTTTCTCAATTATTAGTTTGTATAGTGTCATTTGTGTCCAAAC
>OMNM01064416.1:6373-18997 GCA_900302745.1 Parablennius parvicornis | reverse complement strand
CAATTTCTACCACTCGACCACCGTCAGAGTTGTAATGCACCCAAGAACACTTCAACACCACGTCATTCAGTTTACCTCCAGTTTCTCTGCTGAAGTAAGAGTTTCAAACTCATACTCTAGCAAATATTTGACCTAAATCATTTGATTCTTAAATGTTTGTTAGCTCGAGCTGCTCACTGTTTGTTAGCTTGAGCTGCTAATAACTGAGATTTAATGACTCACTCTGGCTCTGTGAAGCAGAGCCTAACTCAGCGCCAGCCAATCAGCTCTGAGCTTCTTAATAACGTTGTTAGTGAGGCTTTGGGGTTCAAACCCAACTTGGCATCAAAATTCACGTGATCTAAATGAGTGGAGCAACAGCCTCAGCACACACACTGACACTTTAGTGCATGCAATACACACTGCATGGTGAGAGAGGGGCAAGCCCCACTCATTCAAATTTGATGTGGATCAGGAGGAAAAAGCCTGAAGCAGCAACTGGAGACCAATAACAAGGGAGTAGAGTCCTCACACACTCATTATTTGCAAAATAGGACAAAGTTTTATTCAGAGACAAGACCATATTGTAGATAATCTTAAAGAATTATTAACATATTTTGCATGCAGTCCTTTCTCATGACACCAGGTGAGGCTCAGCCCCACCTACCTCTAATGACCAGTCGCCACTGCAACAGAGACAGCAACATATAACAGACCAACAGCTAAGAGACAGTAACATATAACAACAGATATTTTACAAAAGTTCACAGAAAGTTATGAAACTGAATTGCTTGCTGGTAGTAAGCTCAAGTTTATTGGACTTTATTGGAGCCTTATTGGACAAGAAGTCAATATGTGAGCAATTCATGGCTGCAAATGATTGAGGGGGAGACAAAATATTTAGAACCCATCCACACGAGAATGCCGGTTCACCTAAACAGAACAGTAGTCTTGCATTTGAAGTATAAAAACTGCTATATTAATGAACTTATTAGTATTATTGTTGTAAGTTTTATTATAATACACCACAGTCATGATTTAAAACTTGAACAACCATATCAGTAGCAGACTAATTAACTCCGCATCAGCGAATATTTTTGTTTTGTTTTGTTTTGGCAAGGTGCCAAAAAACAAGTAATGATGCCTCTGTTGGCTCTCTTGGGAGGGGGCAGGTGCGCTCAGTAACTGTAGAGGAGATCCAGTAGGAGATGGACTGCTGCAATACAGGACTAAAACATATTGCAGCAACATCCAACATGCAATGAACACTCTGTAAACAACACATGGATAGGTAATAAAAGTAAATATACTCAGAAATACTTACAATTACACAAGAACGCACTCTCTTCCATACCCACATGGCAGCCATCATCAATTGGACAGCCCAGTACCAGAAAACAGTAATGGCATGTCGATGCCAGTAGGTGGCAGATTAACCAGCACCAACTCAACTCAAACAGAATCCACTCATTCACTTAATCAGTTTAATAAACAATACCATCAATAATGATACAAACATGCCCAACTTCAGTCCCCACACCCTCTTTCCAGGCCTTTCTAATGGTATACATAATCATAAGCGTACTTCACAGTGTTCACACGTATGCAATCTTTTACAGTTATTATACCAAATCCATGGATGGATAAATAGTAATCAATAAAGTAAACAATATAGGTAGTTAAAATACTATACAAAGTTATAAATGAGTGCAATACCTTTTTTTAAAAATGGCCATTTACCACAGTAAATGACCTCTGTGCCACATACAACTCAGGTAATTTTCTCATCTCTATTAGCAGACAATAGATGAGCTGTATGAAGAGTGTGTGACTGCAAACGGCCTTCCAGAGCGCCTCACTACAGCACCTCAGGAGAAGGAAAACAGTGGCAGTCCAAGGGAACAGCAGAAAGGTGGATGCAGGTTCTCCAGGCAGCTGACCTCCCCAACTTCCAGGCTGTTGTATCATTCATCCTCAGCATCCCATCTTAAACTGGATTTGTGGAGACAATTTTCTCTTTTATGAAACATAAGTGGACTCATGTGTGGAACAAATATTCTGTGGAATTAATTAAAAGTGAGCTCATTGTCAGCCTAAATAATTAAATGTTATGCTCAATTTTACTCTGTAGCTCTGAAGGATAAACAACTCCTTTCTGCAGCAAGTGCTCACAAGAAATACAAATAGAAAAAATAAGCATTCACAGCAACATCTTCGTGTTCCTCAGCAGAGAATATATGGCGCCCTTTCCATTTTATAGTGAAGCACTTTCAATAAGGTTTACTAAGTTTAGTTCATGATTTCAATGTGGTTTTTTTTTGTAGGCCACAGTTGAAGTTTTTACTTCAACTGTGGCCTACAATTGTTTCCTTTGAGGCACAAATATGTTGTGTTTACAAGGTTTCCACAGACTTTAAGTTTGCCCGTTTGTTGTTGCACTAAATGTCTATTGTTGCCTGAATGTTCTCTTTCTGTTTTCTACTAATTTATACAATTTAAAAATGTAAAAAAAAACACTTCACATTTATTCTGTTTTGATTGAAGCCAGATGTTAAAGGAAGACAGGTTTTCTATTTAAGAAAAGTTTTTATTACCTCTGCCAAGGAGGTTGTGTTTTTGCCAGGGTTTGTGTGTCTGTTTGTCTGTCTGTTCGCAGGATTACGCAAAAACTCCTGATGGGATCTTCCAAAAAAAAATTCAGAAGATTTGTCTTGACCCAACCTAGATTCCATTAAATTTTGAGAGTGATCCGGATAACTGTCTGGATACAAAAAAAATATCAAAGATCCTGTTTTTCCATTTTACTCATCATTGAGCCGTTTTCAAAAAATCATATCTGATTGATTTGTAGAAATTCAGTGATCTGTTTAGGGTGCAGAATTTCATCTGGATTGGATACAGAATAAAGTCAGGAAAAATTCCGGAATTTAACGTTGGAACGTTGGAAACTCCATTTACAAGTTTAAAAACTCATAAATTCTAGAATTTTGTTTCGATTCTCATCAAATGTCATGTGACATGTATATTTGGAGGATCATTGCCCTGAATTGCCCTAAAGTTTGTCTGGATCTGATCTAGACTAACAGTATGGTGGCACTTTGAAGTTGGGAAATTTTAACATTGAAAATACCATTTGGCTGAAGTCTGCGCCCTCGTAGAGCTTTTCTAGTTTTATTCTGTTCATTATGTTATTGTTCAATAAAAATAAAGAGCTTAATATTAATCTGTTTTCAATGTTTTCATATCACAAAAAATTTGCATCTACTTAAATTGCATTAAAATCAAATAGTTAAAAAATCATTTTAGACACAAACAAAAATCGCAATTCCAAAAATCCCCACGCTTGAAAGGACGATGGCAAAGTGGTCGACCAGCCCTGCCATTGAGGTGTTCCTTTATTTATTTTTTTCAGGGAGTTGGCTACCCTAGTCTTTGTATCCATGCAGAATTGTGTCTGCACTGACACAGACTGTATGACACTGTATGAGTGTAGATGAAGTAGTCTGACAGCAGAAAAAACGTAAGTAAAATCATCTTTCTGTCAGGACTGAAGGGTTTTCAGAACAAAGGACAATCCAACTGATACCTAAATAAACCAGCAAAATCATAAAGTGGCTAATGTATTCATCAAATATTGAAGCTCATTTCAGCAAAGCATTTGTCAATTTCAGATTCATATTAGATATCTTCTGCTGAGTATTCTGATCTAAATCTCCAAATCTAATTGTACTTTGCTATTAATCACCACCAGCCCTTCCGCTCAGGACTTGTGATTACTTTCACACTATTACAACCTCGGCAAGTCTTTTCCACTAACATAAACCCTGCAGTGAATAAAATTAGATGATTATGGTTTATCATGGTTTTAGACTGGGCTTTGGGTAAATTTTGGAAGCCGTTACAGTCCTCTGGCTGACCTTGTCCCTGATGCTGGCACTACATTCCCAGCCAGTCTCACTTGGTGCTAGATGACCAACTGTGGTCCGTTAAAAAGCAGCGTTTGCACTGAAATGCATGCCTGAGCCAAAAATGAGACAGGTAGGTTCCTCCAATTGGTATTACAAGTGTTTATTTATTGAATATAGAAATAAGTGCTTGTGGGGTTTTCTCATTAAAGCATAACAAAAACAAGCAAAGAGGAAGCAGTGCAAGTGTGATGCTGCAGATATAAAAGTGTTACTACAGACTCTGTGAGAGTCTGTTTGTTTTAAGTGATAGGATGGTTACATTCATTCAATATCCAAAACATCCAAAACAAACATAACAAGAAAAACGTATATTAATTAGCAAGTGTGTGGGTGTGAATTTGAATTTACTGTATGTGACGCTTCTGGCTACTATTCTTCTTTTATGGAAGAAAACCAGAACAACCCAATGTTTCTCTTCAGCACATTAGCTAGTTTACTCTGCTTTGTCTGATATGCCTTTTTTTTCCCAGATTTAACAATGTATGGACCACTTTTTAATGTTCTGATGACCAGTCGGCTTGTTTATTTGAGGGAACAGCCCATCACTCTTCAGCTAGATTGTAACACCACATGAGCCAGGACGAAGATACGTTGGGGTTGCAAAGGGTGAACAAAGCAGCGAAAAAGAGAGATAAATCGATACAACAGAGACATTGGGCAACTGGAAAAGATAAGGAGTTTTGGGCCGTGATTTCCATCTCTTTTCATGGGTTATGTGAGATTGCTGACTAATGAGATGAACATGCTGACGGCACTGGCACAAAGTCACAGATTGTAGTTTAATGTCCTTCATTGAGACATGGCTCCAATTCCAAATAAAAATCAAGGTAAAGATCTGCTGCCTGGACATTAGACATGTGAATCTCCATCACTGAAACGATTCGATGCGTACCTCGATACACTACCAGCAATACGATACATTAGCGAATCATTGAATTCCCTGGTGATGCGATATAATTCACCCCTGTTCCCGATTCAATATGATATGATTGCAATTCTATTCTAACCAATGCGATTTGGTGCGATATGATACAACTCAACATGATGCAAAGAAATTATTTAAAAAATCTAAATAGAAAATAAGAAGCTGCAATGCCGTATGGTACTAGAGGCATAGGATTTATTCTTTATTCCAATCCTCTTAAGCAGCAAACTTAACAAAAAGAGCACATTTTGCTTATAATCTACTAGAACTATGCATGACTTTATAGTCTTTTAAAAAGCACAACACAAAAAACAGGCCTTTTCATACTTTTCAAAGTAGTGGGATTTTTAACCTGATTCAACATCAGGAACAGGAATCGGTTCCTGTTAATTAGAACTAGTTTTATCAGACTGTCACAACTTAAACAGCAAGACAACAATAACAATCACTTTAATTAGTGAGTTAAAGTGACACTTTTGATATTCCTGTCTGCCAGACAGATGCTAAACTAAGATTTCAAATATAAATACAAATAATAACAACCTTTCACAATTACGGTAAGTCTTTCACGACTTTTCCTGCAAAAAAAAATAAAAATTATTTGTCAGTCACAGCTGCTGTAAACAGACCACTGTCACTGAGTGTCTGACTCGCAGTCATATTCAATAAAAATAACGCAAAAAATAAAAAAATAAAAATAAAATACACTTCTGAAAACAGATCTGTCAAGTCATCTTCATGACTTTTATCGTGGGGAGCTTTTACTTTTACTACTTTTACTTCAAAAGCCAACAAAGCTCTAATCTAGCTAATCCCGAAATATAAATTTTTACGGTTTTAGGTGTAGTTTTTAAGAAACAGACACAGTGTTTAAATTTAATCCTGGTGGCGCCACTGTGCAATGTACAACTGCAAACAGCTCAGAGGTGAATGAAATATGTTGAAGAAAGCATAATGTGACGAGGTTGGTTGAGCGTTTGTCTCTCAAACGGAAGGTTGCAGGTTCGATTCCCATCTCTCCACCTGCCGACACTGAACCCCAACCTGCTCCCATTGGCAGTAACAGCGCTTTGCATGGCTGCAGCCTCCAATGGTGTGTGTGTGAATGTGATGATGGGGCTGCTCATGCAGCTGAAAAGCGCTATATAAGTGAAGTTCATTTAATAAACAAAGACTTTTATTTTGAAGGAGTTTGGGGCTTTTATATGGAAAGCTAAGACATGCAGGTTAAGAGGCGATTGACATGATATTGCGTAATCCTGAGTGAGAATGATGCAATGCTGATGACATCACTGATTGCAGCTGTGTCCATCACAGTGGGGGAGAGGATGATTTTTATCAACATATCTTGGAAACAACTGCAGAATCCAAAGTTTTTTGGCAAACGTCATAAAATTATCATATTTTGAGAGGAACATTTGTTGTCTTTCAAACTGTGCGGGTTTTGAAGCAGTCAGACGTAAATTTCAGACACCAGGAGGCTCAGTTTGATGCAGACGCACGATTTTGCTCTATCGGACTCCATGTTAAATTTCGCTTGGAATCGCGGAAAAAACAATAAAAAAGACTCACTCGTCAAAAAAGTCATGCTTTAGAGACTTTTCCCTACGTGTTACATCGTCTTGTTCAGCAGGTTCTTTTTGCACTGCTGATCTTCTCGCTTTGTCGATGAAAGTCACGGTTTAACCACAGTTGATGCTTGTTCGATGTGTTCGTTAACTGCTTTTTTTGAGGAGAAATCTCAATTTTCCCATGTAATCAAATGAGAGGAGGCAGGCGGGGTTCTGAACTTTGACGTCCAATAAAATGGAAACCGCACAAGTGTGTAAAAATTTGTCAAGAGGATTTGAGCAGAATGGTCTCCTCTGTAATTTCATTGTGCTTTGAAGCCGGTAATATATTCATCCTCAGAGGAGATAGTGTTTGTATGAGAGCCTTTTTTGGGCAAAGATCTTATTTTGAAAGTTCAATTGCAGACTTCCTGTTTGATTTAGGTCAGGGGTATCTTGATTTTTAGGTCTTGGTGAGACGAACAAATGAGTTTTACTTTGATCTCCCTACGACATTCCTACAGGCCGTGGTGGACGTTTTAGTGTTTCTAGGTGGCGCAAGGGAGCACAATAAAGAACTATTGTTCCAGGCACGGTGTCCAAACTTGGTCGTGGAAGTGTTTCCATCTCTGTTGATAAAAGTATTCTATTGGTTATTTGCTGATAGTGATTTTTAGGAGTAAGATTTCTCAGCCACTGAATAAACAGAGCCTGCAGAGATGCACTTGAATGCAACATGTACAGCTAAGGCCTGGACCTGGAGAGCTCACGAAGAGGGGAAATATCCCTTTTCGGGCAACTTTTCAATACAATATTTAATTGTACATCTCCAGGGTGCATGATTCTGCATTGTTGGTGTTTGTAGATGCTCCACCATCGTTTTCTTCTTACATTTTTTGTGCTAGCAAAGAATCCTATATAAAGTTAGTTGCTATGTGAAATGATTGACAGGTCCTGCAGCCAATCCAACTTCTAAGCAAGTGAAAAGTTTTATTGGTTAAGTGACAGATTGACACAATTATAAACATCTCGAACTTTCCTGTCCTTTCACATGTGAGCTAGAGGTCCTGTTGCTTTTCTGGAGCATCAGAATTTGAATTCACTGCTGCTTGATACAAGAGACCGAGAGTGAAGGACTTCTTCATATTGGACATCTACTCATCCCTGAATGGACCTTTCATCTTTTGGAGGAAGCCTTGCCATGAACCAGGGTAAGTCTCAGGCTTGAACCACCAAGCTGTAGCTGAATCGGTCCTGTTTAGCTTATATACCATGTGGAAATTAGTTTTCTCTTGTTTTAAATACATTGAATTAGATTTAAGCTCGCAACTGCTGTTTGGCTGTTTGTTTTCTTGACTATTCTATACATAGACATATACACGAGACGCCGCGCAGCCTGTGTGAGCCCACAGCATCGATAAATCAGAGTGGCCGCCATCTTGTGGGTGGCAAGTCTGTGCTGTCAGCCTAAACAAATCTGTGTGACAGTGATGTGTTTTCTGAAGAAAACCACACAAATATACATTTACATGACTGTGAAGAATCATTGCTTTTATTTTTAATTTATCTATAATTATGAATGTTACTTTTATCCCTTAATCTGGTCTTTTTTCTTTTCTTGCATTCTATGTGTGTAAATACACACACACACACACACATAGATAAATATAAATATACTGCATATACACCCATTTATATTTATATTTATCTATTTATATAAGGTATACTTATTCCATGCTGCTGCTGTGAAAAAAAATTCCCCATGGCGATAAAATAGAATCACATCTAATCTAATCTAATGTAGCATACTTCCAGAAAGTATTGAGAGTAAATGGAAAAAGTTTGCAAATTGGACATTGGGACTGCTGTACTCTCCTTTTAGAGCAGCAACATGATGTAGTCCATGCCAAAAATATGCAAAAGTGTTTATTTACACACAATGTGACATTTGTGTACAATAAACCTGTACATTAGGGCACAAGTTATAACATTTTTTGTGGAACAAATGTGGATTTTTTTTTAAACATATTTACACACAATAACATATTTGTCTATTATACATTCATTATCGTTACATGTTTACCTTTAATATTACATAAAAATGGAAAAAGTGGAGGAGAGTAGCTTGGAATTGGCTGCCATGGATTGTTATTCAGCCCTCCTAGATAAACACAAAAACACATTAATATCAATGTACACAAGTACTGTTTATGTTTATTGTGAATAAAATAAAATATATTTCATTTATGTAAATAGATCTAGTGTTATTAGTTATGTAAATATTTTAAGTTATTTTTTAAATTTATTTTTAAATTAAAACACACTTGAGTAAAATACTGTACTGTTTTTATTCATTTTATATGTGGATTGATTGAGTTGAATTGTAGGGAAAAAAATATACAAGTAAGAACAAAACATTCTGAAGACCTTTTAAGTTAACCTTTTATAACTGTACTCTAAATTGATAATGGATTATGCTCCATATGAAAATCAAGAAAAATCAAAAATCGAATGGTTGCAAACTAGGTAGTATAACATTCTTTGCAAAGGACACATCCACCAGGTTTTATTTTAGATTACCTGCTAACCCTGTAGTTGTGAACTTGACCAAAAAAAAAAAAAACATATTTGAAACAACTTACAAAACAGCAATTGAAAAGGGAATCATGTGGATATTTTTCCAAAATCATGGAGGTTCATTTTAATATAATTAGCACAATTTACACTATTTAAAGTGGTTCACACAGTTTGAAATTTAATGTTCAAAATACAAAGGGAAAAAAAAGGGTCATTTAACATTTTGTTATGCTCATTACTGCATTGAAATAAACAAATTTATAAAGTAAAATATGTCTACTTTTGATTTCATCTGGTCAATGAAAGCGTCATCACACCACACTCGTAGACTCCTCTGCAAGTGTTACGGGTCCCGGGCACGCGACCGCAATAACAAAAAGATGCACAATCTGTAAAACAGAGGATGAGTTAGAGAAATAATCACAGGAGCACTCGTGTCGTTTCCCAGATTGCGTCTGAGGGGATAACAGGAAGTCCGTCCACAACAGGCAACCGGGGGTGTGCGTACACAATGCCAAACGTTCCATTATTTTCTCTTTACACATATTTTTACAGTAATACACCTCATAAATGTAAAACAATAACTATTCTAGTCAAACTGGTGGATTTTCACAAACTAAGTGCTTATATGAAATTGTGTCTTTTATAAAATACAATCATTACTTCAACACAAAATCTATCACAAATGTGGTTGCACATATTTGGGTGCACCACACAAGCATCACGGAAACGGCTCGCAGTAAGTCTTGTTTGTCAAAGCTGTACCCATGCAGGATGTCTGGACTGCTCCCTGCTTCTAGTTCCTCTATGGACATTTCCAGTGACACTTGCAGAGACTGAATATGCATGAGCTGAGTGAGTGTGGGCACAAGTCACTTATTGGGAAGACTGTGCAGAATAAAAGAAGGAGTATGGAGGCCTGGAGCCATGTAGTACAGCATGATAACACCACAGGACTTCTCAGGTAGGCACTGGTAAGAGATTGCTGAGCCCCGTGACACAGGCCCACATTGGATGACACCAACACCAAAGTTGAGAGATCATCTAAACAAATAAGTGGTTAGGATTCCAGCTGGCGTAGTTTTTCTCCTGATGCCAAGATGTTGGCATGAGGAAGTGGTCATACAAACACATGAGTTACATAATCACAGTATGTTATGACAAAGGAAACATTACAAGCATAAATATATGAACAACTAATAAATTATAACTGCACAAGCTCTGTAGAGCGTGGACTGAAGACATGCTTTTATCACAGTTTTGGGCTTTCACGCCATCACCTCACTGGCAGGTTCAGGATGGATCCCCTTACAAGAAACAAACAAAAATTAAATATATAAAGGGACAGGTGAGCAATATGGTATGACATGGATGAATAGATTTCTGAGCGTTAGTAGTGTTAGCAAGTTAAGTAAAAATATAGAATTTTTTTTCCTCCACAAATACAACACCACACTTAAACATTCACAACTTTTTAATTAAAGGTGCAAGTCACCGATTTAAAAACTGTCACGCTCACATTTTACCTTTAATCATTGCAGTAAATATGTTAAAAAAACATTTGTGCACCCTGTGTATCATTTTGAAGTTTTTCCACACAAGTGGGAGATTGTTTTTTTTTCAACTACAAGTTCTTCACAAGTCAAGATTGGAGGAAAAATGTGATGCGTGACAGATTTTTAAAAGGATTTGTGCACCTTTAATTAAGGATGTCCCGATACAACTTTTTCACTTCCGATACGATACCGATATTGCAGCCTTGAGTATAGGACGATACCGATATCGATCCCATGCGATAGCAGCACAAATTATACATACTTTTTTTACTTATTTTATAGTGTGGAAATTTTAGAAATATTCTTGATCAAGTGATGTTACTCAGAGAACATAAGTCAGCAACAGTATGAGAAAAACTGACCCCTTTATTATCAACCAATTGGTTACATAAATTTTAACCTTCAACATAATATTTACAGTATCTACAAATGAATAAAATAGATAAAACTTAATTAGAAGACAATGCAAAATAACCTAAATAAACCCAATAAAAACAAATTATACTTTTAAAGCATACTTTTAAACAATTCAAGTTGACTTCAGTTATTCTTTACTGTCAGTATAAAGTGGGAACAACTGAGGGTGGGGGCAAAAACAACAACACAATATTTTCCACTGTTCAACTGCTCAAAGTTCAGAGTTCACAGCTCCAGTTTCACTGACTGTGCCTAAAACAATGTGATCATTGCACGTAGTCTTCACCAAAAACAATAGAGTGCAAACAAAATAAACATATCACTCTAATAACAAAAGCAGAAAAATAATAATAACCAGTCAGTTAACTAAAGTGCTGACATCCGTTACTACTCCTCCACCTTCTGCACTCTGAGAATGATGTGGGGATTTTTCTTTAAGAAGATGAGCATTTGGGCATGCTCTGTCATGACCTGCTTCTGTGCTCCTCGATGCTAACTGACGCTGTGCTAAAGAGCCTCTTACTCTCACACAGAGGAACTGAGCTGCTGTTGCTGCCATGGTGGGGAGTCCAGCTTGGTTGACTCTCCATTTTAGGTTTGTTGTTACTTCGCCTCGGTGGTCTTGTAAAAATCTTCATACTCAAAGTATACTCATACTTGTTTTTTGGCTGATATTGGACTGATATCCATTATCGATATCGGATCGAGACATCCCTACCTTTAATTAAGAAGCTGTGAATGTGTAAGTGTGGTGTTGTGTTCGTGGAGAAAAATTAACTCTACAGGTACACAAAATAATTATACAAGTATAAAACTCATGGTACACAACTATAACTCACGATACACAACTTTTACAAGTGCTCAAACCTTTTTCACCAGTAATACCGCCATGCTTTGTGCTTATAACTAGGGAAATAAATAAACAAATTAACAAAAATAGGACCACTAAACTTAGCTGCCATAGGTCGAGATAGCTGAGGGTTTTCACTCTCCCGTTAAAGGAGTTTTAATCTATGTTTGGAGCTTTTCTTCCTCTTTCTCTCTTTGGTATCTTACTGTACCTGCAAGATGCTGATGCTGTCTATGTTTCTCTCCAACAGGTGGGGAGCAAGACCAGAGGAGAAGAATCCAGAAACCACAGACCCGGGCCATGATGATCCTGGAATCAAGACCCCACCCGAGGACCTCGATCCAACCCCAGGACCATGAACACACCTCGGAAGCGTGACCCCACCTCAGAACTTTGGACCTCCTCAGAACTTTGGCCCACCACAGAACCATAGCCCACCTCAGAACCATGGCCCACCTCAGAACCATGGCCCACCTCAGAACCATGGCCCACCTCAGAATTATGGCCCACCTCAGAACAATGGCCCTACACTCCAGAATGAACTCTACTAGTATTGTCAGAGTCTCATGTCGACTCTATTGACTTGTCTGCCTCTCTCTACCTCTCTCTTTTCTCTTTCTTCTCTTCCTGTCCTATCTCTTGTTATTTCACCAACCGGTCAAGACGGACGGACGCAAATTGCTTCTGCTTTGGAGGTTCAGTTGGTTTAGTTGGGTTCTGTGTCTTCTCTTGTGTTAATGCACTTTGAAATGTCTGCTGCTATGATTAAGCGCTTTACAAATAAAAGTTGATTGATTGATTG